>JBBPDI010000020.1:5892088-5907752 GCA_037974545.1 Cucumis variabilis | reverse complement strand
AAATTCAGCTCAACAAGTTTACAATTACTAATCAATCCTTGTCTGGACAAGGAATCAAGTTCAACCTTTGTTGATATAAGAAAGTCTTTATTCCAAAGTTGTGATAGAGAATATCATCCTTTTGGATGACATTAAACCTCAGCTGATGCAGCACTACCTTGGAGAACATATCCATTCTTCAAAATCTCCATCAAGTTGACTTCAACACCTTTATAAGCAATCAAAATTTCAGCTTTATAATTGAAGCTTGATTTATCTAAAGATTCTAGTGAAATCAAGTTTCTGGTTAATGCAGGTACATATCTGATTGAAGAAAGGATCTTATGAGGGTCATCACTTAAGCAAATTCTTATTGAACCAACTTTCTTTTAACTCTCACAACTCTGCCTATTATCTATAGCAACAATACCACGTTCAATTTCTTCTAAGACAGTAAAGAAATGTCTTTCAGGTGTCGTGCAAAAAGTACAGCCAGAGTCCATATATAATTCATTCTTTAGATTCATAAAAAACAGATGCCATCAAAACCTCATCATTTTCATAATCCTCATGAGTGTTAGCAGTTACCTTAGTTTCCTTTCTAACAGGTAATATTCCTTTCTCCTCAAAATAGAACACTCATGCTTAATGTGTCCTTTCTTACAATAATTATAGGTGATCCTTATCCGTCTGACTTCCTTTGAGATTCGATTTGTTCACCTGGTCACTGCAAACAAAGCTTAAAATCTTAAGCTTAAATTAGGAAGTGTATACTATGTCTTCCTTTATACTACCCTCTCACGAACAATGCTTAAAAATCCATTTTCTCAGTTTTAATTTCAAGCTCCTTTGAGCGAAGAGAGTTCATAACAATGTCTAATGTTAAGGAATTTCTTCCATATTTGATGGTTGACTTACTTTTTTTGTGTTTATCTAGTAGCAAATTCAATAATATCACAGTCTGATTTTCTCAATCCAACTTTTCACCAGAATTAACAAGATCTTGACGATATAAGTTGTAAATTCATCTATATTCTCTTCAAAACCTTTAGATCCATCCATTTCAAAGCACACTAATCTCTCCTTCATGTAAATTTATTCGTAAGAGATTTTGATAAATAGAGAGAATCTAGGTTGTTCCAGAGTTCATAAGCATTTTCCATTTTAATTTCCTAGGATGATATGAGAGGATATCAAATCTAAGTGTGAAGAAATCCTTGAGAAATTAAATCTAACAATCTTGTTGGTCCACAAGACCTCTAGATCTAACTACTCAATAACCCTCAAACAACAAGAAATCAACCTAAGAAAACGGTTTTGAAAGGATTACCTTGATGATCAAGATGAAGAGTAAAGAAAACTCCACTGCAAGAAACATGGTCTACGACGACCATTATTTTCTGTCATATATAAAATCCGTGGCAGTTTTTTACAATCATAGTGTAAAGGAAAGACTATCTATAATGTAAAAAACTGTCATAATAAGTGTTTTCATGACAGAAAATAAATGTCATTATTTAACATTTTACGACAACAAATAACTGTCATTATTTAATATTTTACGACAACAAATAACTATCGCAATTTAATATTTTACGACAACAAACAACTGTCATCAACCCATACATATTAGAGTAATTATCTGTCATCATTTGCATATTGATGAAAGTTATAAAATGTCATGAATTCGTATAATATGATATTTTTTTCTTGTCAAGAATGTGTCAATAATGACACATGTCATTGTTTCAATATTGACAATAGTTACAAAATGTCACAAATTAGGATAATTTGACATTTTTTTTTGTCAAGAATATTTTTACCTTGACAATTCTGTACACTACTACAAAACTGGCAATACTTGACGCTTAAAAATTGTCAAGTATTTGTTTACTTAATGCTTTTTAATGTGTCAAATAATCCAGTGTCAAGAATAAGGGAGGTTTACTTGACAGTTGTAAGCGTCAAGTACAATTATACTTGACAGGTAAAAAGCAAAAAGCGTTAAGTATATAAGATTACTTGACAGTTTTTACGCGTCAAGTAATCCAGTGTCAAGAATAAGGGTTTTTTTTTATTTGATAGTTTTTATGTGTCAAGTCAATATATACTTGACAGTTTATAAACGTCAAAAATTTGTTTATTGTTGACACGTTTTACATGTCAAGACTTTTTTTTTCTTTCAAATGAAAAATTGTACAATTTGAAATATCCATACAATTATATTGCACATGTTTTGAAGTCCAACAATGGTATACAACATGATCAATTGAACTATTTACATTTCTTGAATCAACCCAAACCTTCAATCAAATAACAAACAAATTGCATATATATCGTTGAATATATACATATAGTTGGTCATTGCAATATACTTACAACATAAAAACATATCGTTCTATTAAAAAAAAAGTTATGAACATCGTTCTTAATCATAAAACACAAAGTATATGTAATAATAAGTGTTGTTCACAATTACATAAATCACATCATCCTAAGATCTTGAAGAAGTCACATTATCCTAAAATCTTGTTCACAATTGAGTTATTAGTCACCAATGTATTTTCCCTTAGTGAAGTATTCAATGCACAACTCCTCCACAAGATCATGTTGTTTGCCTAAGCCTTGTTGACCTGCCAAAAATATAAGCTTATGGCTGTCAAGGGTATTTTCCCTGAAAAATACAATGCAAGTGTTAGCAAAAATCATACTTTCAAAGTCTATTCTTAGATGCTTTACACTTATACGTCAACCCAGAAGTGTCATAATCCAGTCCAAGAACAAAAATGAACTGAAACAAAAATGTAGAAAGATAAGAATGAGAAACCAACAACTTACAACCAAAAAGTTGTACTGGATAACAAATAACATTGTTCTTGTAAAAAACAAAAAAGTTATGTTGGTTAGTCTCAGAAAGCATTTCCAATATAACATTGTTCTTGTAAAAAAACAAAAAAGTTATGTTGGTTAGTCTCAGAAAGCATTTCCAATATAACATTGTTCTTATAAAAAACAAAAAAAGAAGTTTGTTAGTCTCAGAAAGCATTTCCAATATTGATGCATTTCCATTATAAACTATAAAGTACATTTTCACTACGATGAAAAACTTTGAATATGATATGCTACAGAGTACAGAGTTCACAGATACAATCCCATACAACGTATCCAATATGGTCATAACCAAATTTACCTAGAAAACCCTTTGATTCTTTTTCACCATGAATCTAGTTTACTTCAATTCAATATGAAGCCCACAAAATAAACCAGATTGTGCTTAATCTAACACCTCAATGAACTTAAACCTATGAGTTATAATCAATCAGAGAAAACAATTTCTTTGCAGCCATATTTGACGACTCTACCTGGAGTACTACAAAACTGATCACATCTGCATATCTGACTGCCAAATTTTGTGAGATACACCGAGGAGGAGCAAGAGCTTTGTTGAATATAAATCATCATTTTCTCATACTCATATTTCATCCCTTTCATCTTTCTCATGTCCCAATCACAAATGAACCTAACTCCAGAAAAATGCAAGTACGGGTAATCCATAAAATCGATTCCTAAATTGAATAAAATTCCATTCACAAATCTTGAAAATACACCCCTTTGTTGCACCTAGATATAATACATACCTCCAATTCATAGATGATAGCAGCAGTGCACCAACCAGCTTTTGAAGGGCCTCTCAGATCGCTAAAAAGGTGATCCCCAAAGTATATAACCTAGTCGGAAGAAACAAATACATAATGCTCAGGCTACAGGATGTGAAAGCAATGTCATCCAGATAACAACAAAACATTCTGCTTTTTATCAAACTACCTCGGGACCATTCCACTTGGTAAATCTGAAGGAAAGACTTATGGCATCCATGGAAATAAATTTCATTCGGAAGGAATACATCCACCTTTATAAAAGTCAAAGTGTCCTTCGCTGCGCCAATGGGGCTGACTTATACAACAACTCGTTTAAATCATATGAAAGTTACAGCTAGCTACAAAAAAATATCAAAATATCGAAAACCATTCAGATCAAGTTAATTGGTGTCTAGAATTTCAACCTTAATTTCCTAAAACAACTTCCAATTACATTCAGATATTGATATCAAATTACCAAAAAAAAGGTACACGATATATATTTAACGTATGGCATCTGAGTTTCTGAAGCAAACCTCAAGAATCAAAGCAATGTTGATGCAGCCAAGACACAAACATTTGCAGTTGCAACCTTTGTGAATTTTTCAGCCTTGTGGTCGACTGAATAGTTAGTGAGTGTAATCTCTATCCTCTAGTTTTCTTGCCACCAGTCAGCTTATATATGTATGCGTCAATGCTCCAAATATGTGTTCAAATGAGGGATGATCCAACTGCAAGTTAATAACTAAACTGTCACCAAGGGTTGTACACAGTATCATAGAAACCAACAGCCTAATCTCAAATTTGCTAAAACCAGAAAGAAAAGAGGGGAAAAAGAAAACAACAGGAAACAGCAGACTCCACCAAAAATTCCAAATAACCAAGATTGGGAATGTTAAGAATTTTGAATTTTTGGAATGTTGAATTTGGAATGTTTTCCTTGAGAAAAAACGTAGATTCTAAGTTTATGCCTTGAATCAACAACCATTTCTAGCTACAAGCACCTAAAGAACCATTGCACTTTGGTACTGAAAACCTGGCCTTTTATTTGTCTCTCACTCTAATTTAAAAAACAAAACAAAACAATTACTAAATAATTTTGTGTGGTTATGTGAAATTTCATGCATTCTGGTCTTCTAATAATAATATAATTCCTAAAAAAATTCATGGTTTTTCTAATCACAGTCAAAAAGAATCTTGGGGAACTAGAAACATGTTTTAAAGAAAACAAAATTTCCATGCCATTGAACATTGGTTTTGCCCTTATATCGATAAACGAATCTCCCACCGAGATATCATTTATCCATACAGGTTAATACACGTGTCGTCAAATTGATTACAAAATAGAAAGATTAAAGAGTGGCCGACAGGACAGGACCCCTGACTGACATCTTATCTCTTTGGAATCTTTCTTTTTGAAAAGTAAATATTACGATAAGATTTGGGTCAGACAGGACCCCCACTTATCCTTATCTTCTCGTAATAATTAAAACGTCATAATATAAAGTAAAATAATTACAAACTGACAAAATTAAAGAAAGCGATAAGATATGTTTGCATCGTCCTCGAGACTTTTTCGTTGATTTCTTCTTTCTGATGTGCTGATGTCACCCGGTTTTGTCTGAATGGCCAGGATTGAACTTACCATGCGACTGCTATTGATCCAACGGCAAGAGAATACATATAGGGTCTTACTATCGGCTCCTCGCCTTTCACTGCCCAAGCATCCTCTCTTCTTTGAATCGGTTGGTCGTGGTAAATATTTCCTTTCCGGAATCAATCTTCTGCTGCTAACCGCAGTGGCCTGAAATTTGTCCCTGAATGGTATCAGAGCCATAGTTGCTTATTTTTCTTATCTCTCTTTTTTCTCTCTCTAAGGAGTAAACTCCATTCTGAATCCGAGGAGAATGGTATTTAATTCTTAATCTTATTCTTTTATTTTTTATTTTTACTAATCCATTCTTTACTCAAATTATTTTCTGTCTCTCTAAATTTATAATCTCCTGTTCTCACAAGTTTGAGCAAGGCTTGGTCAACCTGCGAACTTTGAACAGTCTGATGAAGAATTTAGATCAGTTGATAGATGGTAATTCGAAAGAAGAATAAATTATTTTTAATAAAGAATTAAAAGAATAGCTTTAGGTTTTGAATATCAAATTCCCAGGATTCTCTCTCTTCTTCTCCCATGTTCTCAAAATTAAAAAAGAAACTTTCTCCCAAACCTCATGTAATTATTTCTTCTCCCTCTTCTTCTTCAAATAATTCCAGAGAAGACTCTGAGAATTTGAACCAAACTCTATCTAAATACAGTAAGATAGAGAATCAATTATCTCAAATTGAGAATAGACTCCAAAATTGGTCTATTCCGAAATATGAGACTATAGAGATCTATGCACATCCTTCTATCTGGAAAATTAAAACAGAAAAGGATATCATAAGAATATTACAAAAGAATATTTCGGTGAGCAAAGACTTTACGGAATATCATCTTTTATCAAATGAAAACATAAACCTTTATCGCAGGCATGAATTTAGATACCTGCATTTAGGATGTGTTCAAATAGCCATAAAATCTCTCTTTAGAATGGATGTTCCAATCTATATCTCTCTAAGAGACAAAAGGCATCTGAACTTCTCTAATTCTCTATTAGAGATTGTTCAATCAAACTTAGACAGTGGACTAGTGTATTTCACATGCAAACCAGGATTCACCGTCGCCTTAGAGGACAAAAATATCTATAACATACTTTGTCTAGATGTTCGTGCAAAAGGACTACAATGAAAAATGGATCATATCCTTTTTAAATTCTGTATGTCTTATATTACAAATTAATGCATACTAATGCTTCTCCCAAAGCCTTAGGTGCATCTCCAAAAGATTATACCATGCTTATGGAAGTTAATCTGGAACGATCCTCTTTAACCGTTCCAAAACTTCTAAAGTGGGATGATCTAACAAGAAACCCAATTTGGTCAATTGAGCATGCTACAATTCCAAGAACAAAGCAAAGCAGTACTGCTCAAATCAATGAATTTGATGACGGACATGTTGAGATCCAATTTCAAGATGAACATGACCATCATTCTTCAAATAGAGAAATCTATAGTGGAAGGTCTAGTATATCAGAATTCCGTTCAATAAAATGAGAAAATCCAATAGCCAGGTCCAATTCCATGAGAATGGCAGTAAATTTTGATCAGTCCATCCCAAAAACTCATTATGAGAAATCAGAAGGATCACAATCTCCTACCCAAACAGATATGGAAAGAACGTCTGGAAATATTTATAACCAGATAAATACCATATCTACTGAAGACATGGCAATATATGATCATTATTATGATAAATATATTGATCAATACATTCATTAAAAAGATTTGGCTAACAGGCCAAAATTCTTAACAAAAGATGCTTTTATTGTTCGTGTTAACAAAAAAGCAAAAGCTGCAAATATTTGAGTTCTCAGTAAGCCGATTACTTGGTGAACGATAACTGAAAAAGAAATTGTTTTTGAATATCCTCCTGAAGAAGAAGCTCCTTTTCCACACCCAAAACTGCCTAGTGCAACAATCATCTCTTTACCCTATAAAACAATAGATGAAGAGAAAACGAAAACTGTTGGTGTTAGAGAAATAAAGAGATGCTCAATTACTCCAATAAGGTCTTGACCACCCTATCAAGATCTATTGAAGACATAAAGTCGAACCAACAAGGAAAGGCTATAATTCCTCCAAGTCGACCAGAATTACTTAAACCAGATCCTAATCGACCTATCATTCAGCCAAATCCCCTTAACATTAAAATAGGGGAACCAAGCACAGAAGATCTTCTAAAAGAAATAACTCAGAAATTATCAATTACTTCCATTTCCAAAGAAAAGCCAGAATCATCCAAAAAAGAAATTGGTAGCTTCAGAAATATCAATATGATTCAATCTGAATCTCCAAAGATTCTTCCTCTTTACACAAATGAAATGAGGAATCACTACAAAAAGCCATCTCCTCCAGACTTAGGATGGGATGACTACAAACCAGAAGCCCGATCCTTTGATGGAAGGCAAATTGTCACTTGGAACATAGATGGATGTTCTGAGGGACAGATGATGATCGTCTTTGAAGAAATGTTTGTGGCAGCTACCACCTTTTCTCGAACGATGAATCAAATAAAGATTGTAAAAACACTAACCTCAGGGTTTACGGGAAATCTCAGAAGTTGATGGAGCAATCATCTAACAGAAAGTGATAGAGAAGCCATTAAGAAAGCCGTTATTGAACATACGGAACAAGGATCTAATGGAGAAATTCTTGTCACTCTTCAACCAAATGTTGTTAATACACTTGTATATACGGCTGTCAAGCACTTTGTAGGGAAAACTACCCTATATAGTGATCAGACAACAGAAGCTCTTTTGGGAATGAAATGCCCCAAAATGAGTGACTTCAAATGGTATAAAGATACCTATATGGCACGTCTTTATAACCTAAGGACATGTAGGGATGTAATCTGGAAACATAAATAGGTTGAAGGGTTACTCATATATGTCCGTGAAAAATTCTACTCTATTATGACAATAAATAGTTGAGAAAATGAAATCAATTGGAATGATATCACCTACGGGGATATAAATTCCATGATTCAAAAGGTATGCCTTGAAATTTGTCAACAACAAAGGCATGCTACAAAAGCAGCAAAAGATTCTGACTATCGAAAAGAATTGGGATCTTTTTGCAAACAGTACGAAATAGAAAGTACTCCTCCTTCCAGAAAGAAATCTCGATTGAAGAAATTCAACAAAAAGAGATTTTAGGAAGAATCTATTAGTCGTGGAAGAAAAAGAAAATACCACGGTAAAATAAGAGCAAGAAAAAATTTTCAAAAGAAAATCTCACTTGCTTTAAATGCAATAAGAACGATCACTATTCGAATAGATGCCCTGTCTATAAAAAAATAAACCAAATGGAGATTGATGAAAAGGAAAAACAATCTCTATTTAGTATCATAAAAGCTGAGGAACTTTCTTCTGATGAAGAATCTTCAACCTCAGATCAAGAAGATATCCTCAATGCCCTACTTGAGGAATCTACTGAAGCATCTTCAGCGTCCAGTAATGATTCAAACGTCGAAGAACCAATACCTTGTTCAGGATGCATTAATGTCCTAACAAGTACTCAAAAAAGCCTTCTAGATATCATCGATGAAGTCAACGATGATGATCTAAGAAAGAAACTACTTTTGAAACTTCGGGAAGAACTTGAAACTCCCATTCAAAAGTCAATAGGTCCGATAAACTTTAGTTTCCAATCGGTTCTGAATCAACTAGCAAGCGAACAAGCTGCTCCTGCAAAGATTCCCGACCTCCAAAGGGAGATTAAAATCCTAAAGGAAGAAGTCCAGGAAAATAAAAGACAAATATTTTATCTTGAAAATGCTGTTGGAGCAATTTAAGAACAGATTATTTCAAGGGATAACATTGAGCTAGGCGAAGCCTCTACTAGCGGAATCAATGTTATTTCAAAAATCTCTAACCAGAAATGGCTAACAAAGGTCATGTTGAAAGTTAAAGATTTCAACTAGAAGTAATAACCTTGATTGATTTAGGAGCTGATCAAAATGTTATCCAAGAAGATATAATACCATCAAAATATTTTGAGATTACTAGAGAATCACTCAGAGGAGTTGGGAACAATTCTCTACTAATCAGATACAAAGTATCCAAGGTTCATGTCTGTAAAGATGACATCTGCCTTGTGAATTCATTTCTCCTTGTAAAAGGATTAACAGAAGAGGTAATTTTGGGAACTCCATTTTTAACCCAAATTTACCCATTCATTGTTTCTGAGAAAGGACTATCCTCTCAGAAATTTGTCAAAGAGATTACCTTTGAATTCTGTAAACCAGTAATTCAAAGATATCTATCTACGATTGAGGACGAAATTATTCAAAATCTCAATCTCATTTCAGAAAAGGAAAGGCAAATTGAATTTCTTCATGATGATATCAAAGGAAGAAAAATCAGCAAAGAAATGAAAAGGCCTTCAGCCCAAATAAAAATCCGGTCTATTCTAAAAAGAATAGGCTCAGAGATTTGTTCAAATTTACCCAATGCCTTCTGGGTCAGAAAAAGGCATATGGTAGAATTACCATATGTCGATGAGTTCAATGAGGCCCCAATACCTACTAAGGCAAGGCCCATACAAATATCCAAGGACTTAATTAATACCTGTTTTAAGGAGATAACCGATCTTCAAAAGAAAGGATTAATAAGCCCATCAAAAAGCCCATGGTCATGTGCGGCTTTCTATGTAAATAATCAGGCAGAAAAAGAAAGAGGTGTTCCTCGTCTGGTTATTAATTATAAGCCTTTGAATAAGGTTCTTAAATGGATTAGGTATCCTATTCCTAATCGCCAAGATTTGCTTAAGCGAATAGCTAATGCAAAAATCTTCTCAAAGTTTGATTTGAAGTCTGGATTTTGGCAAATTCAAATCAATCCAAAAAACAGATATAAAATTGCCTTCAATGTTCCCTTCGCACATTACGAATGGAACGTAATGCCATTTGGTCTAAAAAAATGCTCCTTCGAAGTTTCAGAAGATCATGAATGACATATTCAATAAATACCAAGATTTCACGATTGTCTACATCGATGATGTCTTAGTATTCTCAGAAAATATTGAAAAACATATTAAACATATTAATGTGTTTATTGATATTATTAAAATAAATGGCCTTGTGGCTTCTGAACCAAAGGTTAAGCTATTCCAAACTAATATAAGGTTTTTAGGATTTGATATTAATCAGGGAATAATAAAACCTATCCAAAGATCACTTGACTTTGTAGAAAAGTTTCCAAATGAAATTCAAGATAAGATGCAGCTATAGCGTTTTCTTGGATGCGTAAATTATATCGGCGACTTTATTAAAGACGTCCGAACAATTTGTCTGCCACTTTATGACAGACTAAAGAAAAATCCAAAACCATGGGCGGCGGAGCATTCTCAAGCAGTCCAGTCAATAAAATCACTAGCTAAAGGCATACCATGCCTTTAACTAGTGGACGAAAGAGCAAAGATGATTGTCGAAACTGATGCTTCTGACAAAGGTTACGGTGGTTGTCTCAAACAGGAGTTAAACGGAAAAGAGTCTCTTGTACGTTACCACTCCGGCATATGGAATAGTGCCCAAAGAAACTATTCAACCGTAAAAAGGGAGGTTCTTGCTATAGTCCTCTGTATTCAAAAGTTCCTAGGAGATCTTATCAACAAGGATTTTCTTGTCAGAATAGACTCAAAAGCCCGTAAATTCATCTTTGAAAAAGATGTAAAAAATCTAGTCTCAAAACAAATCTTTGCAAGATGGCAAGCAATTTTATCTTGCTTTGATTTCAAAATCGTGCCTATAAAAGGTACTGAAAATAGCCTTGCAGATTATCTATTGAGAGAACATCTCTCAACAAATCTTCTCTCTAAAAACTCTGCAAATGCGCCCGATCCCCGGCAAATCACGGCCACCAGGGAGGCCTCCGCCTCCACATCCAAACAATCAGCCTAGACAGGCTCTTCCTCCTCAATCAACTAGCTCTTCCAGAGCAAGCTCTTCTAAGGGCAAACGCCCTATCTCTCAAACATCTGCACCATCTCCGATGACGGCAGATCAATATGCCATGGACCTTGATTTTCAAACGGTCTCTAGGCGCTGACAAAGTTCCTCTTCTAGGAATCTAACAATCGGATCACCTTTTTATCCATCAATGACTTTGTTACATCCAACTTCAACGACGACAAAGAACAAACAAACCTATGCCCGTACTGTCAAACGAGGTATTTTTATGCCAAGACCTTCGGTCACAGGTTATCTTACCAAAACAATTCTGGAAGACATAATCGTAGAACCAGAATTTGAAGGACCTTCCGTCCAAGATATTTGTTCCCAAGTATATCCAAAAGGGTTTAACTATCTGTCGAAAGATATCAAGAAAACAAGGTAATTCTATGAGTTCATTTTAGTAGATACAGTTTCTGCTGAAATAACTCACGTTCTAGACCGAAATAAACTGGGTAGAATTATTTATTCAAGACTAAAAATCTTCAGAGTTCTAACACCTTCCCACTGGCCACAGGGGATGTTAGTTCCTCGAAGGTTTTCCAAACCATTCTTGCCTCAAACGTATACGTACTATGACTACCTTGAAGCATGATACAAAGTTTTCTGACATGAATCAACAGACCATTCTTGGTTTATTACTTTTTGTAAGAAATCTTACAAAAATAATTTTCCAAACTGGTTTCAAAAATGGTGGAGCTATTTTGGACTAACTCCGGAAATTTTTCCAGTTCCAGTCCAAGAAGTATATCATCAATTTTCAATTAGTGTCTATCCGTTTGTAATCTCTCCGACGTTTAGATTCTCATTATATTTCCAATTGCCCTGGATTTTCTGTGGAGCCACCAGCTTTTAACCAGAGCCAAATTTAAGATCCTCGAAAAGATCTTAAAAGTAAAATGGTGGGAAAGATACGATTACTCTCATCTTAATAAGAATCAGTTAAAAAATTGGTTCAAACAAAATCCTCATCATTCGAGGGAAGAAGAAGATCAATTTCTTCTCTCAAAGAATTCAATTATGACCTCTCTCGCTGGAGCTAAATCAGAAGCTGATCTCCAGGCGGTCATCGAAACAGTCATCCACACCATTTTGGATGACAATGATAAAAAAGAAGAAGATGATGGCATCTCTTCTAACTCTTCTGTCAACGATATCGAACTGGATTACGATCAGTATGAAGGTTACGATATTCTCGATCCCTATTTGGATTCCCAACCAGGATGAAAAATAGGAATTAATTAATAAAAAAAAGTCATGTAAATATTCATTCCAGTATATCCAGTCTGCATATTGTAATCGTCAATTTGTGATTTCTGATTAAAGGAGGATGATGTAGAAGGGAAGTATCTGAAGAAGTTTGTCCTGAAGTAGCAGAAATGACCAGCCACGATGAAAGGACAAATTTAAGGCCACTACGGTTAGCAGCAGAAGATTGATTCCAGAAAGGAAATATTTACCGCGATCAACTGATTCAAAGAAGAGAGGATGCTTGGGCAGTGAAAGACGAAAAGCCGAGAGTAAGACCCTAGATGTATTCTCTTGCCGTTGGATCAATAGCAGTCGCATGGTAAGTTCAATCTTGGCCATTCAGACAAAACTGGGTGACATCAGCACATCAGAAAGAAGAAATCAACGAAAAAGACTCGAGGACGATGCAGACATATCTTATCGCTTTCTTTAATTTTATCAGTTTGTAATTATTTTACTTTATATTTTAACGTTTTAATTATTACGAGAAGATAAGGATAAATGGGGGTCCTGTCCCACCCAAATCTTATCGTAATATTTACTTTTTAAAAAGAAAGATTCCAAAGAGATAAGATGCTAGTCAGGGGTCCTATCCTGTCGACCTCTTTAATCTTTCTATTTTGTAATCAATTTGACGACACGTGTATTAACCTGTATGCATAAATGAGATGTCCTGTCGGCCACTCTTTAATCTTTCTATTTTGTAATCAATTTGACGACACGTGTATTAACTTGTATGGATAAATGATATCTTAGTGGGAGATTCGTTTATCGATATAAGGGCACGTCAACAATTACTAAATAATTTTGTGTGGTTATGTGAAATTTCATGCATTCTGGTCTTCTAATAATAATATAATTCTTAAAAAAATTCATGGTTTTTCTAATCACAGTCAAGAAAGAATCTTGGGGAACTAGAAACATGTTTTGAAGAAAACAAAATTTCCATGCCATTGAACATTGGTTTATATACAACTCAAAAATAAAGATAGAAAGCTGCTCCCTTACTCAGAAAGTGAAAGCTCATAAGAACCAAATCATGGATCTGGAAAAAGATTAACGTTTGGCAATATTTCTTCATGTTTGTTTCTAAAGAATTTGAACTTCTTCCAATTTGTAGGTTGTTCCCATCACAGTTTACTGAAGATGCCATTTTGAATTGACAAAACTGTGTAAAAACACTCCATTTCCTTAATGGTTGGATGAAATATATTCTCCCACTGATCTTCATTATACCATACTTTTGGTTTTGCTAAGTTTTTTGATTCCAATACTTGTTGGCATTGCTCTTGCATCCACACTTGTTGGCATTGCTCTTGCATCCAATGTGGTCAGTATTTGAGGCACTGACATCTCTCCAGAGATCACAATTTCTGCACCCAATAAAGGAACATCAAAATACATGTTCATAATATTAAAACACAGCAAGACATTCTTAACATTCCAAGTCCAACATATTGGAGGAGAAACATTCCAAATTTTAATTAAATAGAGGGAAAACATTCCAAGAATTTGGAATCCACTAAAAAATTCTCTGAGGTAGATGGCAACATCGGCACCGACAACGAGAGGGGCAAAGTCGTTGACCCAAGATTGGTAATTGGCCTTCATTACAGCAAAAACCCTGTCTATCTTACTCTGTTCGAACCCACCATGGTAGTCGTCGTCATTGAGAAACCTAAAAGAAATGAGAAGATAATGTTAGAAAAAATAAAGGGAAAACAGAGTAATAGAGGATCAAAATGAAAAAGGACGACATTGGGGATGCGCCGATTAAGATGAGTTTGGAGAAGAGTTCGAGATGGCAGATAGAGGCAAGGATGCTGACCATGGCTGTGATGGAATGGTCGACAAAGGCATCGCGATGGACGTGGAGGGAGACAAGGATAGAGATGAGGTCGTCGATGAAGGCATCGAGCGAGGTGTAAAGGGAGAAATCAAAGAAGTCAGGGTTGACGCTGCCGGTGCAGACAAGGTCATAGAGTATGACATGGTAGTAAGGGCGTGGTGGGAGATTCGCATGAAGAAGGGGAAGAAATTGTTGAGATTTCGTTCAATGAAGTCTGTGTAGAGGATGAAGAAATCGTGGATTGGGATAAAGATGAGGAAAATTTTAGGGACAAACTAGGTTTTTTATGGGAAATTGCCAAAAATGAGATTATTTGGATGGGTATAGAGAGTTTTGAGATGGGTTTTTAAAAAAGAAGACTTTTAGGACAAATAAGTTGTGAAAAGTCTATATTACCCTTTAATTAAAAAAAATCCTAAAAATTAACTTTGTGTCATTTTCTCCTTTTCCTTCTCCCTCACGTTCTTTTCTTGCGTGGCTTTCTCAGCCAGACTTTAACACTCTTCTCCTTTATCAGTCATCGTCGTATCTCCTTCACTGTCGCTGATCGTTCAGGCCTTCGTGGTAGTCATCGTATCTCCTTCACCGTCGTCGATTGTTCAGGCCTCTGTGGTAGTCAGTTTGTATGCGGCATGCAAGATTCTCCACCGGAGATGCAGCGAGATATGCGTATTGGCGGCCTATTTTCTTCCCTCTGAGCCTCTCAAGTTCACCATTCACCATTGTCCACTGTATCTTCGCCGTTAGCAACATCATCAAATTGTTTACGGTACGTCCTTAATCCCTAATTTTCTGTTTCTCTCTTTCAAATTCAGAGTGTTATCTTCTTGTTTCTAGGTTTAGAAATTGTAAATTCTGTAATGGAAATTGAAAATTGACCTTAAAAACTTGACGAAAAACCATCTAATTAGTTTGAAAATTCTGTTTGAGTAATTGAAATGATCTCTGACTAGAATGAAGTTAATACTAAAGTTAATCAATGGAAATCCTTATAATATATGAAGAACTCACAATCCTATTCTGTTTGATTAATTTTGTTGGATGAAAATTTCGAGCTATTATATTCAAGCATCATGAAAATTAGTAGAATAAAATGAAAACACGTCAACTGTTTTTAGAGTTGGAATTTAGTACTTTTTAAGAGGTTGGGAGAGAAATGTAGCACTTCTTAAGAACCTTTTAGGTGGTTGAGATTTAAAAAGTGCCATTTAAGTAGTTTTTGGATGCTTTTGGTAGCCATAGTGACATGAACTTCTTGTTCCAAAATGTGGTAAGGTAGCTAGCTCAAAATTTTTAAAGTATGTATTGAGTTGGATCCAAGTTTATTTGTTTTACTCTACACAT
>JBBPDI010000020.1:5818908-5838909 GCA_037974545.1 Cucumis variabilis | reverse complement strand
CCGTTTTACCCCCGAGATTATATCTTTTCTCCTTAAGTCCCACTGATCCACTATTGAACAATTGGTTTAAGGTCCAATATTTAAACCGAATCCCTCTCGGGCCAATGAGAGGGTGGGGCCCCTTGTTCAAGACTTGGATTCGGTTCTTAAGGGAACAACCTATCTACTATCCCTAAAATGGGTAGGAGTGAATTTTGTCTTGCATCTTTTGTCCCTAGCTATATCCACCCGATCGTGCCCTTTAAATGTGATCCTTGTTGGGCAAGTGTCATTGAGCAACCCTCACCTATGTAGATCTAAAGATAATTTTGTGTGAACAGAAGTTCATAGTTGGCTTAGGATTAAGATTAAGTTACATTAGATATCTATAAATGAAATAGTCGATTTTATTAAAGTCAATGGTGTTATAACCTAAAAGCGATTATTTCATGGTTCCAATTTTATGTAAACTTTTTACATAAAATGCCCCACTTCCATGTGATCTCTATATGAACGATTCAGAAGCATATCATTTGTACTAACTACAAAGCGGGTGATATCCATAATGTCCCTAAAATAAGGTGTCCAACATTATTCGTGTACTATAGACTATTTAGGCTATATACTTAAACTTGATCCACGTTTATGTCTCTACATAAAATTCAAGTTTACTGAATAATAGCCTTGGGTCCTTAGTTCATTGGCTTTAAGATCATAGTATCAATAACGACTTTATTGAATAGAATATGATTACAAACCATAAGTTTTAGGACATAAATTTCAATAAATTCTCACTTGGACTAAAACTCCTAGTGGGAGAAAACAATGCTGAATTTAATCATGAGAGAACTATTCATATGAATACAATAAACTAGGATATGCACCTAAATTTTCTCTCAATTGTCCTAATGTACAAACTTCATAGACCTAAACTCTTTAGCCATAAAGGACTTTGTAAACCAAAGCAACCATAATTTGCTCAACAAGTATCAGGCTTACTACAACATAACTGGTGCACAATCACCCAGATAAGGTAGTACAATTTTACTTTACTCTTCTTCACACTACCACTATTCCACTTAAAATGAATATTGATTCCGATGTAGACTTTCTAGCATCTTTAGAAATCAGAATCAATGTATCCAGTAAGGATCAGATCCTTAGTACTATACACAAGTCCGCAGTGTTTTATTTTGTAAACTATTTTAGAATATCCTCAATGGCCTTGTCTAATGATCACATCCGGGATTGGACTGATACCTACTAACCATCCCCTACTAGATAGCAAATTTCAGATCTAGTGCATAACAAAGGAAGCATAGAGAATATTTATCATATCTTCAACTTCTTGAGGTGTTTTAGGACAGTGCTTCTTTGACAAATGAATTTTGTATCTGCATGGCAACAGACCCTTTTGGAATTTTGCATCTTATATCTAGACAACATTTTGTTTAGATGCTTGAGACATGACTAGTGTTTTGTTCTTGTGGATCCAAACAATTTAGATTTTGAAAACACATTGTGTATTTCCAAATCTCTTATTTGAAATTGCATAGCTAGCTAGTCATATCTTGACATCAGATAAATATTCCACATCATCCATTGCTCCTTAACACAAGTCAATGGATCCTCCAAACCCTCCAAACCATCATCAAGCATGATGATTTGGTTTCGATAAAACTAGGTAACATTCAAGCTGATGAACAACCCTTCCACTACTTTAAAGCACTCTCAACACTTAAGAAGGATGTGACTAACCAAATTCTTTAGTTTTATCAACTACTTTAGTTAATGAACTAGGCACGTCTGTAACGTCATTGGAAATCCTATTCAATACTAATTTACTACGTGGTTTGATGATACCTGATGAGGTTTTCCTCAAGAATGTGATATTTGTCAATAAAAATTTCTTAATCCTTGAGGATCATAGAATGAAGCTCATCATAAAGCGAACCATGTCCAACAAGGCTCTGTTTCTTCTTTCTGATACACCGTTTTACATAAGTGTACTAAATGCAGAGAGTTGTGACTTGATTCTGTGCTTTATCAAATAGTCTTGAAATCTTAAGTTCACATACTCTCCACCTCAATCTAATCAAAGAGTCTTTAATTTTACCTAATTGATTCTCAACTTAGTCTTATATTCTCTAAACTTTTCAAGAGAATCATACTTGTGATATATTAGGTGAACTTGACCAAATCTTAAATAATCATCAATTAAACTAATGAAATATTCATACCCTCCCCGAGCTTTGACATACATTGGTCCATATAGGTCTGAATGTATAAGCTCTAAGGATACTTGTGCTCTTAGACCTTTTTTACTAAAAGATTTCTTGGTCATTTTTCCTTCAAGACAAGATTCACATTGAGAGAGTTATCTTCTTACTTATTTAGAAGTTCACTCTTAACTAATCTCCTAATCGTATTGAGACTTATGTGACCAAATCTTATTACCATATATAGGTGTTAGAAGAAACCTTTTTGTCTTTTATACAAAACAATTAAGTATCAATTTTTTTTTTTTTTTTTTTTTTGCTTTAGTTAGTCTTAACTTATATAAGTTGTTTATAAGTAGAACAAAACTGAATATATTATTTAGAAAGATGAACCCTTCATAATTTCAAAATATATTCAATACATTTGTTCAAAAATACAAGAAATAGATATTAAATTTCTCAACCCGTTAAGAAGCATACAAAACACCTTTAAGTATGATATATCTATTAAAACAACATTAGATCTTCCACTGCTTCAGCCGAGACAACCGCTTTTGTTCTAAACTTTGAGGATGTTCTCGTTTTTACAAGCTTTCTCAAGAACTAGTATCCTGAAATGATAAGTAGATATGATTATAGTATCTTGAATCTAGTATTCAGGTTGAAATATCATAGTCTACCAAGTACAATACAACAGCTAGTAAATCATATTTACCTTGTGCTTCCTTCTCAGCTTTTCTCTCAGTAAGGTATTTTAAGCAATTTCTCAATCAATGCCCATTTTGGCTACTAAAGGTATCCCATTTCTAGGTCTCTACATGAATGATTCATAATTATATCGTTTGTACTAACTATAAAGCGGGCCGCATCCATAGTGTCTCTAGAATAAGGTACCCACCCATTTTCGTGTACTATAACTATTTAGGCGATATACTTAAACTTGATTCACGTTTATGTCTCTACATAAAGTTCAAGTTTACTCAATAATAGCCTCGAGTCCTTAGTTTATTGGCTTTAAGATCATAGTATCAATGACGACTTTATTGAATAGAATATGATTACAAACCACGAGTTTTAATACATAAATTCCAACACAAGGTTCTTAATAAAAGACTCATAAGGGATGCAAAAGATAAATAAAAACATCGACTACATAAGCATAAGCATAGTGTATAAGTGTTGCTAATGTAAATTTTGGTTCAATCTCTACAGACCCAACAATGTTCTAGCTTGCATCAAGTTGAAACTTAAGCATAAACTTACCCTTACCCCCCCCCCCTCTCGAAAGTCATTATTAAAGTTAAGCATAAACTTACCAGCTCACTTCCTTCTTCTAAGGTCATTATTAAACATAAACTTATCACTCCTCCTACCCCCTTCTACAGTCATTGTTACTTAAACATAAGCTTAGCACTCTTACCGCCCCCTTCCCCGTTACTCTTTTCAAGGTCATTGTTAAACATAAAATTAGAATTAACACCTGTCCATCTCCTCACTTGCGAGTTCATTATTAATCTTAAACACAGACTTACACATCCCCTCCCCCTCTACAACACATAAACACACTTAAATCTAAAACTCAACAAACAAAACATCTAGGCTCATTATAACAACATATCTGCATCAATTTTCGAGAAAGGCCTAATTCTACATCAATTTTAGCCTTAGTCATTTTCAAGAAAGGCCTCTCTAGTAGAATTGCGAGTGTGTTCTTAACATGCTCATTAGTCATTTCTAGAATATAAAAATAAACAGGAAAAACTAAATATCCTACCTTAATCAATAAGTCATCTACCATTCCTATGGGTTGAATAAGAGATTGTTCAGCTAGTTACACACAAATGCTAGAATTACTCATGCTGTCTAAGCCTAATTCCTTATACTTAAGGGGCATAACATTGATAGACGCTCCTAAGTCCAGCATAGCTTTTGGAATTTTCTTACTGCCTATTGTACATGAGAGGGTGAACATACTTAGGTCGATGCATTTCTTGGGCAATTTTTTTTTTCAATAAGTGCAGATACATTACCACTAATCTTTACCTTCTCAGACTTTCTACTTCTTTGTTGTTGGTGCACTTCTCCTTAAGACACTTGCATACCTTAGAATGCTTTTGATGATAGTCAAGAGAGGGAGGTTCACCTAAACCTTCTTGAATACATTAAGGATCTCATCGTCGGAGTATGTTTCCTTCTTAGGTGGTTCAAGCCTACAAGGAAAGGGAGGATTAGGTGCTAAATTTTCATTACTAAAAGAAGAAGAAGAAGAATCACACGAAGTTAAAGGGCTAATAAGTACCTTTATATCCTTTTTTGCCTTAGAGTCAACTTTGATTGGTTCAAGCTCATCATTAGGTAAAGAAACATTATTATCCAAAACTTTACGCGAAGTGAAATTGTACTAACGTTTGCAAAGTTGAAATGGGCCGACAACTTGCCTTCCCATCTATTCTATTTGAAGTGATAAGTTGGTTAATTTTGTTTCCTAAATCTGAGATAGATGCTTCAGTTTTAGATCTAAATTCATTCATTGATTCTTCGATTTTATTAAAATGTTCACATAACTTCTTGTTTGTTCAATCAAAATGCCTATATTTTTCTCATAATCATGCTTCAAAATTTGTTACCCTTAGCAAGCTTTGAAACTATTTCCTCTAAGTACATACCTTGGCTCGATGCTATTACTAGAGTCACTCTCAAAGTTAGGATCTGGTGGTGTAGTGTTATCAGTTGTAGAATTAACTTCAGACATGATGATATTACGAGAGTCATCTCTAGAGCTAGAGACTGATGGATCAACAGAAGGAACATATACACACTCGTTGGATGAATCTGAAAAAGAAGTTTCTTCTATGAATGAAGATGAATTTCTAGAAGCATCCTGATCACTCAAGAGACTAGAGATAGGATAAAAAGAAGTATCATCATCATCATTTTCAACTCTACTGTCAAAGTTGTGATCATCAACTATAACATTTATAGATTCCATAACAAATTGAGACCACTGGTTGTACACCCTATAGGCCCTGCTGTATGTTAGTAGAGTAACCAAGGAACAAACTTCTGTCTAACTTGGAATCCCATTTAAGATGATGTTCCTTGTCACCCAGAATATGACATGTACTCCAAAAAACATGAAAGTACTTGATATTGGGCTTTTGGCTCTTCCACAGTTCGTAGTTAGTAGTAGTTGTACCGGACGTAAGGAAGTATAGTTGTGTATGTGACATGTCGTATTTAGAGCTTCTACCCAGAAATATAAAGGAATAGATTTAGCATGTATCTGATAACTTGTAGAAATTCAATTTATTATAACCTTTTAGGTAGAATAATGAAACCAAAATGTGTAGTAAATGTGTTAAAACTACTACTAGAAATTTGGGTTTTAACGATGCAAAATTTTCATTATAAAGAGTTTGAACGACATAATTTTTGCATCATTGAAGCCCTTGTCAAGAAATGCTAATAAACGATACTTCAAAAAATGTGTCGTTAAATATTCTTAGATGACGCCAAGATTGTGTCATTAATACCCTTACCTCGATGCAATAAATATGTCATCGTTATCTACAACTCGATACTAATATATTGTTATCAATACTCTTATATTGGCGCTTTAAATGTATCATCTTTATCTCTATAACCCGTCTGATTCTATAAAATTTAGGTGTCAAGAAAACTAGTAGGAAATGAATTCCTAGATTGGTGGCCAACATGAAATGAACCCATGACCTCTTAGTTAATTTTTTTACCTTTTTAACACTAGTCCAATCCATAATGGTTAGGACATTGTTCCTGTTTAATAAAAGCTTATATATCGACATTTGTTTGGCTCATTATTTTTCAAGTAACAACACATATTTTTTTACATATATAAATGATGGATATAAATAAATTAAATACATGATTTAACTTACCCACATATGTTTAGAAATTTTTTTATTGATATTAAAAATTGTAAATTACATTGTCGACAAAGGTTTGACAATAATCCAAAAGATAAATTAATCGTAATACATGTATATGTGACCTAATCTAATCAAACTAACTCGTAAATGGACTTAATCGATCTCATGGTCTACAAATTCTTTAACTACTAACAAATTTAATTTGGTGAGCTCCTTCAAACAGCGGATGAAGAGCTTTTGAGAGAGGGAGAAACGTTGTCGGAGAGCGTTTACGAGGGAGAAAGAGACCGACAACGTGGTATGAAGTAAGGGTTTTTTTTTTATCATGGTTCGCAAGAGGGATGAAAGTGTCGAATTATTTTATTTTAAATCAGAAAGCATACGAATGAAGGAAAACATTGATTTTCTATTAGAGTAATTTTTAATGACACATAATTTATGTCGTTAATTAACAATGAAATAATTGTGTCAAGAAAACTCAATTTGAGTCAAGAAAATTATGTCACGAAAAATTTTGCATTTTTTTAACGACACATTTTATGACCTTCCACCCCTTTTTTCTTGATTTCAAGTGTCATTAAAACTCATATTTCTAAATAAATTTATTCAACGTTAGTGGCTAGATTGATGAGTTCGACGATGAAGGCTTGTTATGGTGGCAACGATGACAATGACTGGAGTGTGAATTGACGACAACGGATGGCAGAAAAATGGCAGGCTAGGGTACTTCACAACCACGCAATAGACAACTTCGTTCGACGAGAATTTTTTTGCGTTTTTGGTAGAAAGAGAAAAATAATTTGCGTTAAGGCTTCGTTTGACAACAACGTTTTTGCTTGAGAATTTTTTTTGCGTTTTCTATCGCAAATTCATAACTATTAGGAAATACACCTTACATAATTCATAACTATTTGGCTTAACCAAGCTTTATCATTTGTATCTCGAGATGGCAAGCTAGTGTGACGTTTAAGGCACTAAGAGGTGCTCGAATTAATCATAAGCTAGTTGACTAATCTCTATCGTATCAAGGCTGCCGCATGGCCCAATAACATGGAGACCTTCCTTAACCCTTTTTAATACAAGTTAGTTCACATTTTCATTTTGCCACCATTCTTATCCCCTTTTACATATTCTCTAGTGTAGATAGCATATTTAGCTTAGACTTATACTTTACTTTATATTGTATAGATAGTTATTTTTATACCGCCTCGATGAAGAGTGAGCATTATAACTAATGTTCGGTATAAATTTCCTATGTTCAACCATGAATTACTCAGAAAACGTATTGTTTCGCTCTGTTTTCTGTCGTATAACGTAAATACATTCACTTTTTTTTTATTCATGTAAATTTCTCTTGATAAAATATATATTGTTAATTCACAAAGATATTGAAGTGGTTGATAAATGATAGATATCTATCAATAATGATAAACCTACAAATTTTTTATCAATCAAGAATATAAAACAATTTAGTGTATCAGACTATTAAATTGGTCTAACAGTCTGTTGTTGATAGATCCAAAAAATCCTAAAAATAACATAGTTATAAATTATTAAATTTTTGTGATATAGTTACAAATGTGTGGCAAAGAATTTTGTTATGTGACACTAATCTTTAAGAAACATAAAATTCTTAGACAAAATGATGGTAAATTACTTGTTCGACTTTATCATACTTTTAATTATGTTAATAATTTTCTTTTATCAGTATTTCGATGATGATATAATCAAGCATTGATTAAATTTTAATTAGTGTTAAAAGTTGAAGGCATTAGTTCAATTTTGATTAGTGTTCAAAGATTCAGGCATTAGTTAAATTTGATTAGTGTTCAAATTAGTTTTAAGACTAAGAGTGTCTAGAGCGGGGGTAATTTGAGATTGGTTTATATTAAACAATTACAAATTGTTAGTTAGTTTGTTAGTTGTTAGCTTCTCTTGTAACTAATTACCATTGTTGATGATGCCACCTGCTATACTTGGGTATTCATGCTCAGACACAAATCCAATGTTATATCTGTCATACCACAATTTTTTACACTTATAGAGACTCAATATGGCAAAAAAAAATCAAGAAAGTGAGATCCAATAATGCGCCTGAACTTAAGTTCATTACCTTTTTTTAACAAAAGGGAGTGATACATCAATATTCGTGCGTTCAATGCCCGCATCAAAACTCTGTTGTTGAGAGGAAAGATCAACATATCTTGAATACAACTCGTGCTCTTTATTTTTAGTCTCAAGCTCCTCTAAATTTTTAGGGAGATTGCATCCTCACTGTTGTATATCTGATCAACATGACTCCTTTTAAACTATTGAAATGGGAATCTCCATTTCAAAAGCTAAACAACTCTAATCCTGATTATAACCTGATGAAAGTATTTTGTTGCTTATGTTACGCACCTTCATGATCGCATAATCGATCTAAGTTTTAAACCTGAGCTATCTCTACTGTCTTCATTGCCTATCCACAAGGTATGAAAGCCTACAAATTATATGATATGAACACAAAATAGCCTTCATCTAAAGGGACATTGTCTTCCATGAAACTATCTTTCCTTCCCATAACATTTCCAAAACCTAAATACCAATTGATCCTTTACCTGGTTTTTCTCGACCCAAACCTTTCCATGAATGTAATTCACATTTTCTCATGCTACATTGACTCCAACCTCGATTATACAAACCAGTTCTATAAGAGATGAAGACAACATGAGCAATAATGTTGAATATAATGATTCTCAAAATCAACAGTTGATGAATACTGATAGTATGGTTGTGAATAGTGAATTTATCACACCTTAGGATAATCAGCCTGACACTGTTGATACTGAAGAAGTCACCATTAGAAGATCTACTCCAAGCCACCTTCCTACCTACAAGCAAATCATTGCAGTCTTCTCACCACACAACCCCCACCTATCCAAAAATCCACTAGATATCCTATAAACTAGTACTTGAATTACCAAGTCTTGTCTCCTTCATACAAACATTCAATCCTTAAAACTTCTATCTAAAAAGAACCTTCCTTTTATCATGAAGCAATTTTATCCCAAGAATGGCACAAAGTCATGAAAGTAGAGCTCGAAGTTATGGAGATGAATCGAACATGGAGTATTGTTCCTCTCCCTAAAGGAAAATTTTTTGTTGTCTGTTGTTGGGTATATAAGATCAAACACAAGGCTGATGGTTCTATCGAAAGATACAAAGCCCGTTTAGTGGCAAAAGGATATACTCAACAAGAAGGTCTTGAATTTTTTGAAACCTTCTCACCAGTTGTCAAGATGGTCACTGTTAAAACTTTGTTATCCATAACTATCTCAAAAGAATGGTCCTTAGTTCAGCTTGATGTAAGTAACACCTTCTTACATGGAGACTTATTTGAAGAAGTTTATATGAACTTGCCATTAGGCTATAAGCCACAACATGAGATTCAAGGAGAGAAACTAGTATGTAAACTTCACAAATCCATCTATAGATTAAAACAGGCCTCAAGGTAATGGTTTACAAAATTCTCCACCTTTTCAATCTCTCTCGAATTTCAACAGTTTAAAGCCGACTATTCTTTATTCATTAGAAGAAAAGATGACTCTTTTATAGCTCTCCTTGTTTATGCTAATGATATTATCATCACTGGTGCGAATGTTCTTCATATACAAGAATTAAAAAGAGATCTTAACCACAAATTTTTGCTCAAAGATTTGGGTCCTTTAAGATTCTTTCTTGGTCTTGAATTGATAAGAACTCATCTGGACTCTTGCTTTCATAGAGACATTACACCCTTCAGCTCATTGAAGTTACAAGACTTCTTAGTGCAAAACCAACTTCCATACCGATGGATCCCACAACTATGTTGAGTATATCTGATGAAGACATTCTTCAGGATGCCACTCCATACAGACGACTCATTGGAAGGCTGTTATATCTAACTATATCTTGATCAAATATAACCTTTGCAGTTCATAAACTGAGCCAGTTTATGGCCAAACCAACTTTAAGTCACATGAATGCAGCCAATTATTTGATAAAATATCTCAAAGGGTCTCCTAGAAAAGGCATCATGTTACCAAAAGTGAAAGACTTCTCAATTAGCGCTTTTGCTGGTGCATACTAGGGTTCCTACCTAGATACAAGTCGTTCAGTAACGTTTTTTTTATGTCTTTATTAGAAATTCTCTTGTTTCATGGAAGTCTAAGAATCAACATATTGTCGCAAGATCATCTGTGGATGTTGAATATCGAACCTTAGCTGTCATTACGTATGAAGTTATATGGCTTTGAAGTCTCCTCAATGAGCTACAGATTAAAGCTACATATCCAACTCTCCTGTTTTGTGATAATTAAGCTGCCATCTATATTGCAAATAATCCCATGTTTCATGAGCGAACCAAACACATCGAGTTGGACTGTCATTTTGTTCGAGGTAGAATAATGGATGGTTCTATAAAGCTCCTACCAGTACAATCTTCTAATCAGCTTGCATATATTTTTACCAAGCCTCTTCCAACAAATATTCTTTTTCCATTGATAAACAAGATGGGTGTACAAGATATTTTTGCTCCATCTTGAGAGGGAGTATTAAATAGTTACAAATTGTTAGTTAGTTTGTTAACTGTTAGCTGTTAGCTTCTCTTGTAACTAATTATTCTTTCTCATGTGTGTATAAATACCTTTGAACACATCATTAATAAAGATGAGAAAGTTATCTATATTGGGTGGCCTTTCTAATAGTTTATAAGTTGTTCAAAATAATAAACTTTAAGCCTTTTTTTAAGAAAAATGGGAAGAGAACAAACAAATCATATACCTCTAGATCATTAGCATATACTAATATATATATATATGTCATTAAACTATGGAAAATTACATTAGATAACAAAAAAATTTAGAAAAAACAGCTTATAACACATTTTTTTACATATTGCAAATTTGGCACATATGACGGTAATCAGACAGTAATCTGACGGTAATTTACTTTTAAATTTTTTATTTTTGTAATTTTGAAAATTTAAGTGACATGGACTCTATTATCATAATTTTTTTTGTTGTTTTTGCAAACTCCGCTTAAACTATATTCATATCATTATTAAAAGGAAGGTTTTTGGCATTTTACTAAAGCTAAATTGAAATATATGAATTTTGTTTCATGCACGATATACTTAATTGTGGTTGATGGCCTCATTTACTTTAGTTTCCCGTAAACACATAATCAAGGAATGAAAATCCATAGTTACGAGACACTTCGTTAAAATTGATCTTGTTTACCAAAATCGGTAATAAATTAAGTGCGCGTCAAACCATTTATTATCAGGCCAAACTCTGTGAGTGGTGTGAGTGGTGTTTGTAATCTTTGATTACAGTTGCTTCATTCCATGAGACCTGCCCTCCTCTTGCTTTTGCTTTATATGGCTTTTCGGAAATATATTTCTATTTGTATATTTTTTCCATATATATTTATTTGGAGGATGTATTTACTTATGTATAACATAATTTACATAAATGTAACAAAACCAAAAAAAATATTAATTTACATAATTTACTCAACCTAAATAATTTACAGAAACCTAACAAAACCTAAAAGTATTTACAGGGCTCTTCTAACAAAAACTAAAAAATCTATGAAGTCACCATTGTATTTTCATAAAATCCATATTTGCTCTTGAATATTGTGCACGATTCGTCACTACTTTTTCTTCTTAATATTCTTTGCTATTTAATTTCTTCGTCTTCTATACCAGATTGTCTTTCTTCCATTTTAAAACGATTTATTTTTCTGTTTAAATCGCAAAATTCTGTGAAGCTATTTCACGATTGTTTCAATTAATTCTTATCTTCATCTTCTACATATTCGAGAATATCAAAGTCATTTAAATATCATTTTAAATTATCAACATGATCGTTTAGCATGGTCAACACAATCCTTTAATATGGTTAACATGATCATTAAATTTGAAGTTTTTTTTTCTCATTGTTTAAAAAGAACTATACATTATCGTGTACCATGATCTGAATGATCGTTTACCATAATAATCACAATCGCTTACCATGGTCAACATGATCATTAAATTTAAAGATTTTAAATATCAATTATATTGGAGTACACGATCACTCACCATAATCAACACTAATCACCACGATCGTTTACCATGGTTAACACGATCAAAGATCATTTACAGTAGAGTACACGATCACAAACCATAATCAACATGATCATCTTTCATGATCAACATGATCATTTGTCATGGTCAATATGATCGTTTAAATTTGAAGCCGTTTTTCCTCCATTAAAAAAGAATTACACGATCGTTTGTCATTTGTTTAGACTGTAATACACGATCGTTTAGAAGAAGATTTCCGTTTTCAAAATCGTTTTATATAGTGTAAATATGTAATTAATTTGTTATAATTTTTAAAACCCCCCTTATATATGTATGTGTATATATATATAGATTGTTCAAATGTGATATAATATATTGTTCAAATGAGTAAAGATATATATATTGTTCAAATGTGCTATAAACTATATTGCAAAAATTAAAGCTCTTAGCTCGAGCTGCACGCACCAAATTATAATATAGTAAAACGACATTGACAAACTGAGTATCTTTACGAAGTGGGGCACTTGTAAAAATGACAAAAACAAGTTATAATAATTAATTCCATACCACACATACTTTATTATTTGCGAAAATGATAAAAACAAAGCCCAACCCCACACGTCAAGAGATAAAATGTCACAAATGCCCTCATTACTAATATACATTTGATACACCTTATACACCTTTGATACACCTAATACCCTTTGATACACCTGATACTTCTTGATACACCTGATACATTTGATCGATACACTTAATGCACCTGATACTCTTTGATACACTCGATACTTTTTGATACACACATGAAACATCTTGATACACATTATGATACTCCTCGTTACACTTGATTCTTCTTGATACACTTGATACCCTTTAGGCCTTGGTACACTTGATTAGTTTGATACACTTAAAGACTTTACTTATAAGTTTGATACTCCGCTAATAAACTTGTTATGCTTCATTGGTACACTCAACCAATTTGATACATTTGATGTATATGATATGTTTTCTACACCCGATGCACTGCAGATACACTTTGTATTCTTCACTTATACATTTGATTGATTAAATACACTTGATATGCTTGAAGTTCTACTTATACACTTGATATACTATTCATATACACTTGTAAACTTGATTCATATACTTGATAATGATACACTAAGTTATATCAATCATATACTTAATAATACTCCAATGAACTAGATAAAATTTGAAAAAAAACAAAAATCACATAGTAAGTATATTAACCAACTAATATATATAATATAAGTATATCACAACACTGATATACAAAACTGAGACAAAGTAAAACCAAAACAGAATCAACGTAAAAAATAAAACAAAATCATTTAAAATCAGATTCAACTCAAAATATACATCAAAGAAAGTAAAAAAAATTACAAATAAAGTTAAATTACTCCGATCAACAACCATTATATTTCACATTGCAATTAATGTACTATTGCTATTCTAAAATCAAGACTAAGACATAAAAAATAAATAATTTTTCTCGTATAAGAATAAATAAATAATTAGGACCTTAAAAAGTGGAAAATAAATAAAATAATGAGTATGACATTAAAAAGAGGAAGAGAAATAAGTTATTGAAGAGTAGTTTAGGAATAATAACAAATTTAAGATGGAGAGTATTTTTAGGAGCGACAATTTTGCCATATTTACAAAATTCTAAAATAATATGCTATATTTGTTCTATTATATTCTCAAAACGCCACCCAATGCAATTTTCGTTCCAGAATACAAAGTGAATGACGTAATTTTTAAATTAATAGAAACGAAAAAAAATTAAAAAGGTTTAATTAGTTTTTGCAGGAGAAGTGCAAAGTTCCATTTCTCCAAAATCGAGAGATAATGTTGACTTAATCTTCTATTATTTTTAGCTTAATTCATATTTCCAATGAAGGAATATCCGACAAATTAACAAAATCAAACCCTTAAAAGATAGTGATAGACATAATACCGATTGAGATGTCTATCCATAATAGACTTATTATTAACTCATAATGGGTAAGACGGTATATTTCGTAATATTGAGCCTTTAATTTATATAGAAAGCATAGGTTGGTTTTCCTTTTATTTTTAGTTGGAATCGGAATATTGTATATTAGATTAAACTAAAGAGACATAACAATACTTAATTCTTTTACAAGAGCCCAAACTCAAGCTTGGATCTTTGAGATATTCACAGTAGCATGTCAGCAACAGCTGGTAAGCTAATGTCGAGAGAACCATCAGCAATTCTTTTACAAGTAGGGTTTCTATTTAGGGCAGTCAGCAACAGCTGGTAAGCTAATGTCGCAGGCTTCAGCAATCCTTTTAGCCGCAGTAGAATCCACGAAACCCTTCAAATTTGGATCTTTGAGATATTCACAGTAGCATGGTTGTGCGTTCCTCAACTTGTCGCAACGTGTCTGACTGGGCATCCCCCCAAAAAATGCTGCTGTGCATGACGAGAGCTGTGATGCGTCGCATTCCATTTGAGCAACAGCCGGAGGAGCGCCTTTAAGAAGAGCTACCGTGGTTGCCACCACGAAAATGCAAACAACGATTGTGATAGGAAAATTCTTCATTTAGTTTTGTTACAAGGAAGGGAGGAATAACTAATTTGTGTGTTTGTGTGCTTTTGCTGATGCTTTCAACCTCTCCTTTTATAGCCTCTCATAGGGAGTAAATGTGTGCAACAAGTTAAGTTACGACCTTCCTATTCAATGCTTCAAGTTACCACAAAGTCTTTGGCACGAGTTAAACAAGGGAATTAGTTGTCATAAAATTCCGTTTACTAGATGCCCAACGCATTATGACATGGTTAGATAGACTTTGATCAATGTCTAGATGGTCACACCTTCACTTGGTCGATCGCATGACGAGGTCTCGGGAGGGAGTGTGACATCACTGGATGATGAAAATATCGATGATGTAGAAATAGTATCGTTGGTGATCAAAACGTCTCAATGATTGTGAAAGAAAGAGAGACGACAATCAACTACGAACAACATGTTAAAAACTCTCTACATAGAAGAAGATGTCTGAGAGTCAAGTAATGGTCCTGGAGGATTTAAATATGTTAAAAGGTAACTTTTGAAATTTCAAAAAGTGAAAATCACGTGCCCTAAGCTCCGTTTTTTGCCTTATAACATAAATATTTTCAATTTTTTTATTTATGTAAAATTCCCCTTGTAAAATATATATTGTTAATTCACAAATATATTAAAGTGGTTGATAAGTGATAGATATCTCTCAATAACGATGATCCCACAAATTGTTTATCAATCAACAATACAAAAACAATTTAGTGTATTAACAGTGATGGACTATTAAAATGGTCTATCAGCCATTGTTGATAGAAAAAAAAAATCCTAAAAATACCATAGTTACAAATTATTAAATTTTTTTTATATAGTTTACAAATGTGGCAACGAATTTTGTTACCTAACATACTTATGATAAAAAACATAAAATTAGCCAACAAAATGATGGCAATTTACTTGTTTGACTTTATCAGGCATTTAATTATGTTAATTAGCATTCATTTATCAGTCTTTTGATGATAATAATTGAACATTGATTAAATTTTGATTAGTGTTTAAAGTTTTAGGTATTAATTAAATCAAAGTTTATCTTGTTTACCAAAATCAGTAGTAATAAATTAGGTGCACGTCCAACTATCCGTGTCTATCATAACATATATCTAAACATATAATAAAGAAGATATTGTAGTCTATATGATCACTACAAGAAAGTGGTGTTGTTTCGATCGTCTTTTACCGAAGGCTATCAAAAACCTTCGAGAAAGATATACATTTATTAGAGGTTCAGGATAAACCTTTGAGAAATATATGATTTTTGTCGAATAATAATAAAAACCTTTGAAAAAGATATATATTTTATCAAAGGTGTTGAAAAAACCTTTGATAATATCTTTTTTTTTATTCTTTTTTTTTTTAATCTAAGGACTATTAATAGCCTTTGAAAAAACTATACATTTATGGAAGACTTATTGTTACCTTTGAAAAAACTATATTTTTTATTGAAGGATTATAAATAACCTTTAAAAAAATTATACTTTTTATCGAAAAATATTAATAATCTTTGAAAAACTATATTTTTTATCGAATGATATTAATAACCTTTGAAAAAACTATACTTTTTATCGAAGGAATATTATTACCTATGAAAAGACTACCTTTATCGAAGGATATTAATAACTTTTGAAAAAAACTACACTTTTACCGAAGGATATTAAGAACTTTTGAAAAATCTATACTATTTATAAATGAATTATTAATAACCTTTGAAAAAACTATACTTTTGATCGAAAGATATTAATAATTTTTGAAAAAGCCATACTTTTTACCAGATGATTTAATATCCTTTGAAAAACAAGATTATTAAAGCTATATATTTTTTAATTTAGATTATTTATTTAAATGTGAAAGTGAATATACTTATAAAATAGCCCTAAACGTTCTAATATATTATGTTCTTCAAAGGTTAAATAGAACTTTTGAAAATAATATTACTTTTTCGAAGGTTTAATAAACCCTCGAGAGAGATCCACGAAGGTTATATATGTAATTTTCTTCATTTTTCAAAAAATTATTTTTTCCCAAATTTTCTTTCTTCTCTCTCCATACCCACGATGCATTTTTTCTCCTTCCCCAACTTTTTTTGAATCGTCTTCCGTCCCGACAGGAATTCTCCAACTTCTTCTTCTCCTTCCCAAATGCTTCACGTCCTCTACTGCGTACGACAGTTGAAGCTCGATCACACTTTTCGAGTTCCTTTAGACCATCTCTTCATTCCAATCTCTCAGGCTAACTTTCTATTCGTTGTTATTCACACCGCTTCCTCCTCTGTTAATCTCGTCGGACCTGGTAATTGATTTCATTTTCTACTTGTGTTTGAATAAGTTGATTTATGTTAATCCTATTGATTTGATTAATAAGCTTATTTGAAATAAAAACCTAATTACTAATTTACACCTCAAGAATTGCAAAGCCCTAAATCATCTTGAGCAAATGAGCAATTTGCACTGAATCATCTTTTGCTACTGTTATGCCATTAATCATCTCGAGCAAAAGACAAAATAAACAAACTTTATAGTAATTGCTAATTTGCACTGAATCATCTTCAAAATGCTTGTTTGAAAAGTGGTCTGAAATAATTAAACAAATGGATGACCAAGTGACTATGATTCTTCAGGAAGAAAGGTTTCTAACGTTTCTTCATATGGCTGTTTGTTTGCTTGTTTGTTCAATTTCCCATTCATTCTATTGTTGTTAATTTTAATAATTTTATAGGGAAGAGAGAGCTCTAAGGAAAGTTGAGATGGGAGCAACAAAGGTATTGTTGTTCATATTTCTATGTTTTCATCTTTACATTTTATTATTTAGATTGGTCTTTTATTGTCATCCTTTTAGGTGGATTTACTTAATACTGAGAAAACAGCCTTGACTCAACATATTTCATGAATTTTGACCTAAATGAGATGATTTTGTTTCTTGTGCACGAAATTATGCTAGAAAATACATATCTCACATGTTGAAGACTATATAGATTAGGCATGTTTTCAATTAGCTCTTTCGTTATTCTTTGTAGGCAAAACATCCCTCATAATTTTGCTTTTATAAGTTTTGCTCTACCGATGGCTCATAATGTTTAAGGACGTACTTGTTTTGTCTACGATCCTACTTATTATTTTTGTTTGTTTCCTCAAGGAGGTTACAACCATCATTTGAAGGAGGAGTTTTGTTGAGGATAACATGTAAAGACCCAACTTTTCCAACATGTCGAAGTCATTAATTCAAAATAGTGATCTTAGTTTACACAAAACACCAATTAAATTAAAATAAAAATCTCCAAGAAAAACAAAATTCAATTCGGGCCCTGTTTTAAATAACAAATTTTTAAAGTAAAGTTTGCAAAACATCAAATCATGAACTCAGTTAAACTTCAAAATTTTCTAAACAGTCACAAGTACTAAAATGAAATAAGAAAAACAAAACATAAGCGGAAGCAGTTAACAATATTCCCTATGACCATCACGCCACCTTCTTGCCTCTCGTCGGTCTGCCTCCTCTATTATCTTTGCCTGAAAAAGCTAAACATAAAAGGGTGAGTATAAACATACTCAGTAAGAGAACCACTATTGGTCCCATAGGAAAAAATAAATTATTAGCTTTCTAATGGAGTACCCTGCACAGTCACAGTCTTGTGATCTCGTAGGATACACATAATCAGTCTAACGCCCCGAAGGACGCATAAATCAGTCTAGTGTTCTAGAAAAACACATATCAGTCAAATAATCCTGCAGGATATACAAATGTGGTCATCCCGTAGGATACCTGCAAGGTAACTACACAATAGGAAAACTAATAATTTTTCCCCTCAGTCTATCCTAATGTCTTAACAGTCATTCACAATATAGTCAAATGTTCTCATCACATAAACTTTTCACTTAACCCTTAACAGTCATCTTACTCTAATTTAGCCCCAAAGCCAATTAGAAACATATCAATACATCGATCAATAACTAAGAAAACATAATATTCCCCTCAATCTACAAGAGCACAACCGTATCGTCTCCTCAGTTCAAAGGAACACAACCATAACAATATATCATTCATTCAGTCTAAACCAAAAATCCGCCATTTCATACTTACCCCCTATAAGACACATTAACGAGTTTCAGTCATACATCATCCATATATGTATGTATACATATCCAGTCAGTCACAACATGCATTTAAATACCAAGTCCACACTCATCCATACATCGACATAAATATTTTTCTCAGTCGAACACAATATACAATAAACATTAAGTCTAAATCTAAAAGTACACATATCATAACCACCATCCTCACTTAGTTCGGATGTAACAATACAATCAACACAACACAAAGCTATAGGTGAGTCCACTAGAAAGTCCCTTACCTTAAGGTTATTCAAATTTCTCGATATCCAACAAAAGTACATAATCATAAGGATACGAAACCCAATCAATTTCACAATACATACTTCCACTTAACTTCCTCAATGTAAATTCTAGCTTACCAAGGTATTGTCGATCCGAACTCCAACAATCTACAATTTGGTTTGTGAATTCGACGGATCCGACGATACTTTCAACACCTTCAAGAGTCCATTAACAATTGACTGATTATTCCAACCATCAGACTTGGACTAATTTGAAACAACCAAACCCAACTTCAATTTCCATCAATAAAACTTCAATCATTCACAATAAAAAATTAGAGACAGTAGTTATCGAACCTAAACAAAAGGATTTATGCATACGAAACTGAGTGCAAACTGACTTGAAGAAGCGGCACACAACTGGTGTGGCTTGAAGCTACGTGCAGAGCTGTTGGGAAAAGAACCACTCGACGACAAGGCTACCAACGGAGGGGATTTACGGTGGTAATAGTGGCCAGATCTACACCTACGACTCGGGTGGATGGAAAAAAATAGATTGAAGAAGGGGGTGGTGCGATTGGGTCTTCGCGAATGAAGATCGATGTGGGGCAGATTCAGTTTCGCCGTCGACCGACGACGCTTGCAGGTGATCAAAAAACAGAGGAGGAGAAGGGGGGTTTGCGGTGGACGGAAGGGAAGGGAAGAGTAGCCGACGGCTGCAAAGGGAAAAGGGACGTGGTTTGTCGGCTGTTGTTCACGTTCGGAGACCTGGCATGAACTGTAGAAAGAGGAGAGTGGTGGCTAGTGGTGAAGCTAAGTGACCGGCGGCTAGGGCATGGAGGAAGAAAAAGAGGAGAAGAAA
>JBBPDI010000020.1:5802720-5817963 GCA_037974545.1 Cucumis variabilis | reverse complement strand
GTGGTGGTTTTGGAAAGAAAAAGTCTAAACATTCTTTCAAAAGCAAGTCAAGGTACAAACTTATTGCTCTACGTTCTAAGTTATAATAAAGAGGCATCCAAACTATTAGCTCTTCTTCTCTTAATACTGTTGTGTGACTGTCGAATGCATTCTTCTAGGTACAAGCGTAAATAAATAGAGATTCTGATCGGAAGTCAATTGGCCTTTATTTGCTCGGGATGGCTGCAACTTTGAGTTTGCAATCTACCTTCCTTGCAACAGTTTTGATAGCAGATGGGGAAGAGGAGCTGCAGTTTTATACTCCAAAATTATGAATGTATCATTTATTTTTTTTCCCTAATAGTTAATTGCTTTTGGTTGTGATGTGCATTGAAAGTCAAAATGCACCATTCAACTTTGAAGCATAACATAGTAGCACTGGATTTATTTGAAGACTACTTTATTACTAGGACGTGTATTAATTTCGTATTTCTTTATAAAAGTTAGGTTATGTTATTTTAGTTTATATTGATATTAATTTCGTATTGTTCCTTCAATCAATTTAAAAAATTTGCTACAGCTTGTGTACATAAGTTGGGTTAAGGAAAAATATAGATCAATCTAAAGTCATTGGATTGGCAAAATTTGAACTCTATCGATTCAATATTCGATTCGATGGTCAACCCAACCAAAAAAATTTGGTTGGATCGGTTTGGGTTGGCTTCTTTTTTTCTTTTTTTTTAATCATATTGTTTTTTTTTAATCATATTGTTTTTTCAAAATTTTATATTGGAGTGGAGGAGGAAGGGAAAGAGGCAACTATCCATCTGCAAAATGAAGAAACCAATGTCTAATTAACATCTAGTTAAACTTCCAACACCAACATCTAATTAAATTTTATAAACTAACATTTAATTAAACTTTATAAAACACATCTAATTTAACAAAATAAACACAACACATAGAAAGTTGAGGCAGTGTGGTATTGAACTATTAAACACAAGGGATAATTACAAATTTAGCAATTAGATTCAAAATAATTAAATATGTAGCAACATTTTAAAAAATTTGCAAATATAACAAAATTTGACAAATTCTATCAATGATATAAGTCTATCAGTGATAGACTATGTTGCAAATATTGGTCTATCATTGATAGATCCATATGAGTCTATCATTGATAGATCCATATGAGTCTATCAGTGATACATGTCTATCAGCGATAGTTTTGCTATATTTGCAATTTTTTCAAAATATTGCTATATCCTTAATTATTATTGCTAAATTGGCCATCCATTATAATTACCCTAAACACAACATGGTATTGAACTATTAAACACAACATATAAAAATTGATTAAACACAACATATAAACACAATAGAATCGAGAGCTTCACAACATATAAAAATTAGTTGTTAGATAAAGAAACCTAAATATTTGAGATAGTGTGATAATGAACGAACGATGCTCCGAAGTGTTAAGAAACTTAACAAAAGTAATGTAAGCTTGCCGGCGAGAACTTACGATATGCGAACTTGCGGTTGCGAAGGAAACAAAGCCTAAATTGAGTGCGGTTTACGTACATGCGAATATGGAGGTCGGAACGTTCGCTGGTCAAAACATGCAAAGGTCAAAATTGAGAACTGCGAAGTGTAAACTTGCGAATACCAGAATGTTCGTCGACCGAAATTTAGAACTGTGAAGGCTAGAATTGAGAATTGGTGAAGAAACAGACTTAAAAATGAAATGCGCTGTGCGGTCTGTGTTGGGGGAAATTAACATGAGACGTTAGGGTTATATATATATATATATATATATAGGTCAACTCAACCCTTAATTCCTCAACCCGGTAACACGACCCATTTTAATTTTTATTTTTCAATTTTCTAATCAAACCCAACTCAAAACTTATTTAACCTAACCCAACCCTTATGGTTTGGGTTGGGTAGGTTACCGAGTTTTTTAACACTCCTAAATCTATATATATATGTGCATGTATGTATGTATGTCTATGTGCATGTATTTATAAATGTATATATATGTGTGTGTATATATATATATATATATGAAATAGAATGGGTGAGACTTTTATTTCTTAAACAACATTAAGCGGTAGATGTAAAAGAGAATTATAGCACAAATAAGAAAAAGAAAAAAAATGTCATACATTTATTGCAGAAGAAAGAAAAAAAGTGTCATACCTTTTTTTTAGAATTATGTAGGTTGGTCATCCATTCATCTCCTTTGGGTTTTACTAACTTCATCATCCATGTTGGGAAGGAGTTCTTCATCACCCTCCATCGATATTCTTGCGGACAAAGAAAAAGCTCCACCGATAAAATGAAATAAAGACAAGGTTTCATTGGTTGCAACAATTTATTGTGAATAGCTTCAACAACAAAAATGCACAAAATGAAAGTAGCAGTTAAAGTTTTTTCAAATACTGTGGAGTGTATGGCTCTAACTCCAACTGGGTATAGTCTACTCAATGTTTAGAACTCCATGTATAATGATTGATTTCTCCAACTATTACTACCTACAGTTAATTATAGTATTACTATTTCAAATCTCTCGTTATCATAGTGTTTACTATTTACTATCCAAACTAAAATTGTATGTATCCCAAACACAAACTATTTTAACTTATAAACTATTGTAACTCAAATTATAATCATATCCATAATTGTACCAATCCTTATTTTCAAACACGAGCATATAGTTCCTCGTTTTTCTAAGATACTTGAGGATATTCTTAATTACGGTCAAATGATCATATTCATGATTGGATTGATACATGCTGACAATCCCTAGTACCTACCGTGTAACATATGTCAGGTCGTATACATAACATACATTAAGCTACCAACTGTTGATGTGTAGGGAACACGTCATATCTTCAACTTCTTGAGGTGTCTTAGAACACTGTTCCTGTAACAAATGAATTCTATGCCTAAAAAGTACCGTTTTAAAACTCTGCAGATATCTAAACAACATTTTATCAATATAAGTTGCCTGAGACATAGCTATAGCATTCTATTCTTACAATTTTGGACTATTTAGATCCCAATAACATATTGTGCATCTCTCAAATCCTTCATTTGGGATTATAGTTAGCCACCTTTTGATGTCAGCCAAATCAAAAGGTGGCTAATTATAGTAGGATGTTGTCAATGTATAACACTAAAAATGCTACAATAATGTTAACAATCTTCTTGTGTACATAAAATGTGTCAACATTTTGTACAAAACCATAAGATTTTATTAGAGTGTCAAATTTTATATGCCAAAATAAAGAAATCTTTCTTTAATCTATAAATGAATTTTTTTAGCTTACAAACCTTTTATTTTTTATCCTGTTCAATATACCCCTATGGCTAAGACACATCAATACTTATCAAGATTATCATTTAGAAAAGTTACGTTGACATCAATTCGTCAAATTTCATAATCATAAAAGTGGCAATGGATAAAAGTATATTCTAATTGATGTAGGCATAGCATTAAGAAAGAAGATTTCTTCATAGTCCCACTCTCTCTCTTTGGGTATAACCCTTTGCTACCATTTTTGCCTTAAAAAGTTCTACTTTACCAACTTGATGTCGTTCCCTTTTGTAGACCCATTTGCAATCAAAACGTTTTACCATATCTAGTTGATCTACAAGTTCCTCGAGAGAATTTAAGTACAATGGCTAAGTTTCAAGGTCCATTGTCACACCTCATCTCAGACTATCCTCTAAACCTAAGAAGAAGCTAAGTGTGACCATCTTTTTATGGTTCTTATCGTTTGAACTAATCATAAATTCATGAAAAAATTTATATTTTCTCGAAACATAACCAGACAAGTACCATTTAAAACCAAACATATCTCGTTCCTATATCACTTATACATTAGATACACTAGCTAAAGTGTAAGGCCTAATCTTACCATTTGCACAAACCCATCTTTCATATACCTCTCGAACATTTCGGTTAGTCGATAAGCCAAGATTAGGAGGACACTCCTCAATCAAGACAAATTTTAAATCATTATTCACTAACATAGTATTCAAATATTTAATTTTCAAGTTGCATAGTTGCCGTCAGTAAGTTTATCAAAAGCTAGTAATTGAATTATCGAGCTACACATGCTGAAAATATAATCAAATTATATTAGAAAAATGCTACAAACTCTTATAAATCCAATTAGATTTTAGTAAAAGTAATAATATACCTATCATTGTACTATTTTGCAATGACATTTAAGTGCTTTAGAATAATCGTCATAAAGGAGTCGTTGATTATCCTTTCAATGAACAAAGACATTCTTGACTAGAATAACTCTTATTCTTATAGTATTTAGTTATCGCTATTTTGGTCTATAATATACTAATGCTTAGTAATTCTTGTAGGTATGACCCTCCATTTTTTAGATTTCAAAGATTAGGATCAATATGCTTGATAGCACAAAAAATGTGCTACCTAGCTTTGCTTAATTCAAAGTTGTTTCTATATTTTATGGATTTGTATCATGATTTTATAGGTTTCAAGCAATAAAGATGTATAATCAAGAGTTAGTAAGAAAATGAAGCTAAAACATACTAACTTGAAGTCCTAACCCAAAAATTAGGCCAAAATTCTTTTTTTTTTCTTTAAAACGTTGCAGCCCATCACGCAAATATAAAATTGTTGCTTCGGTTTTTAGCTCATATTTTTTCATATGGGTGGTCATTTTGGGAAAAATGATAATTTGTGTTTTCTTCTTTTTCGCACTCTGTCCATCTATAACATTAATTTTTAGGTTTAATTTCATTTTATCTTTGTAATAAAAAATAATTTCATTTTATGGGAATGTAAGATATATGTTTTTTCTAGTTTTGAGGATTTTGGAGAAACACATTATATTTTTAGGAGTATTTTGATAAAATGATTTATTGATTATAAATTACATTTTCTTGTTATTGATTGACAACCTATGCTTGTTTGTGTAATTGGGTGCTTTAGATTAGCATATAATTGTATGTTAATCTCTAAGAAGCAATGGTTAGATAGACTTGTGATTTATGGTCGACAACAAGAAGCATTGTTCTATTAACTCGGGGAAAACCATATTAAATTTGTAATTAGGCTTTTCCTATTAGAAATTTATCTTAGCATAACCTTTAAAGCTACTTGATTAGGATGTTTCTCATCTAATTAAATTCGATAATTTGATATTTAAGATAATTGGTTAGCTTTTTTAATCAAATGGGCTAAGCATAAGTAAGAAGTTAAAAATCATACATGATCAATAATTTGATGATCAAAATTACATTGGAGAACTCCATTTTGTTGCACTTCTATCTTTATTTTCTTGCACTTTATTCACTATAATTTAACTAAATAATTAACTTCGAGTGATATGAAAACTTTAGGATTTGAAAATTAGAAACCCAATTGGTGAGTTCCTAATGTCAAATTCTAAAACTTCTAGATTAATTCGACATCAATTAAAAGGAAAAAACTAAAATTGGATTATCTTTTTTTGATCGAAGACCCATAGATAAGACTTAAGGTTTGAACATTCCACAAGCAAGATGATCAATCTTTACTTGAATGTGTAAACATGTAGCCCTCTACATCAAGAATTGCAAAGGTTGGTGATGAATCTTCGTCATCAACACAAAGAAAAATCTCGATCCTAATTCAATATGCCAAAACTTGCTTAAACAACTAAAGGCAAGACTTAGATAGTTCCACAATAAAACCTTAATGCACTATAAAAAGATTAAAGTAACCCTACTTCTTAAAGGTAAAAAAAGGATAAAACTAAAAATATTAAAATTGCATCACAAATTATTAAATAAAATCTAATCAATAATTTGATATTTGGTCGGTTCACATCATTGAGAAACTAATCTTCGTGATTCTCTACAGATCGACTGTCAGCAATTGCTGAAAAAAATTGTTTTTTTAATGTTTTTCACTGCCAACTTGATTTCTTTTTTCTTTTTTTAATTTCAAGATTTTTTTTCTGCAATAATTTTTTTTCTATTTCACAAACAAATATGCACAATCTCAACTATTTTTTTATTATTAAAAAAAATTCTAATTCAATCTGAAAGCTTCTTCACGATTTTTTTTCCTCCAAATCGAACCTTTTAGCAGCACAATCAACTTCAATTCATAGTCAATTTTTCCCCTTAAAAAAAACTTTAATTAGAGATTGGACTCAATTAAGAAAGAAATTAAACATATACCCAATCTAGAACCTAGTGTCACATCCCGCTAAAATGACCCAAAATTGTGCCAAAATGATGCCTAAAGCTTCTTTAGCAAAGCTAAGGAAGAGCATAACGTGCGCCATTGATAGCCCATGTATGGCTAAGACACACGCCCATGATACAGGCATGTGCCCATCCAAGGCAGCTAAAACCTACAAGCGTGTCTAGACAGACACATGCCACGATCAATTCATGTGCCACAAGTCCAAGGCTACATGCCTAGGCATGGGCATGCATGCAAATGATAGCCAATGCGTGTGTCCATGAGTATAGGCATGTGTGCCTGGCTAGTCAGATCCCAAGGCATACATGCACACAAGGCATACCCAGTCCAAACAGACGCCCATGCTTGCAAATGGGCGTGTGTGACAACCCGCTCGTATGCCCCATAAAGGCTTATGGTGTGTACTGTCATGCGCATACATGAAACGCACGGCCATCATGCGCATATCATCAGGCTACACAACATGTGCATTACTTTACGCATATCAGCTATGCATGCCCATCCTGTGCGCTCCATAAACCAGTGTGGCACTATGCGCTCAATCTAGCGCATATATGCCCTTGAGGCATGACACCCTACACACACAGCCATGTACCATACGTCCCTAGAAGACTTTGCAAACCTTTCAAAACTTCTAAAAGGCTTGGGACAGTCCCAGTGCCCTTACTACACATCCAAACATGTCTAGATGGCCTTAATGAGCGATAAAGGTGTCTAGAAGGGCCCAAACAAGCCCTATGGTCATGCTGAACTGTCAATCCATGGCCTAGACACACATGAAAGACTCTAGAAGATTAAAGACAATGCCAAAGTGCTAGAAGTGTCCATACTACTTGGGAAGGCTCTAGAACGTGCTAAAGGATGTTAGACAAGGTTGAAATTTTCAATGACAATACTTTTAATGATAGTTATGGGCTAAAGTGTCCTAAGAGTATCTAGATGGGTGTAGGTGTGTCTAAAAAGTTCTAGGCATCACATGTAAGTGCTAAGACAAGTTGAGATGGCTTTAGAAGAGGTCATAATCGACCTATCTATGGTTCTAAGGTCGACCATGCATGTATATATATATATTCCAAATGGGCTCATTTGTACACAACTCCAAATTGAGTTAGCAATACAACGCTAAAAATGTTAAAGCAAACCTCTCATTCTCTAAAACTCACTCTTACTTACTTACCACTATTTTCTTCCACTACATAATTAACCCTAAGTGCTTTGTGCATTGTTCTCTTGACTCATAAAGGCTTACTTGGCTTACTTAATAGCAAAATAGTCCAATTGTCTCTTGTTTGGTTAGTTGGCAACTTTAACCATGTGACATTATGCTTTGATACTACAATGATACGAAAGCTCTAGAATTTGAAAGTTAGGAACCTAATTAATGAACTCCTAATATCAAATTCTAAAATCCCAAATCAATTTGACAACAATCTAAAGAGAACTACAATTGAATTACCTTTTGATCGAAGTCTAAGAGATAATTCTCGTATTTAGGAATGCTTTAAATACGGATTGTTCCTAAATTTAGGAGGATCAAGATGCCTTGATCGTTGGAAAACCTACTTCCACGTCATGGGATCGGATAGGATACCAGCCGTTGATTGAAAACGAACTTTTCCACCAACTCCCAATCTCACCGTTGGATTGGATAATCTACGTATGATATCCCTGATCGTAGACGGATTTATAATAAGACTTCCTATTTAAAATCTCAAGGGATTGCGTTCACCTACACCAAACAATCGCGCGAATTCTACTGGAGCCTATCTTCGATTCATCTCTAAATCCCATCAACCTTTGCTTTAGGCCTTGGGGTTAATATGATTCCGTCCTTTTGCTCCAATTTTTCCCTCCACAGTTTCTGTTTCTGTTTAATGGCCTGCGGGTCACTGTTCCTTCTTGCGTGATCCTATTTGATAGTTTCTTAATAATGAGTTTTGATTACTTATGAAGAAACATCTTCGATTTTTGATCACTCAAGCAGTTAATGCCAGGAGATGGAGTTTTTCGCCTTCGGATTAGTTGCATCGAAGTTCGAAGCGAAAGAAGAAGAAGAAAGAGAAGGTAAAACCGGCCGGAGAAGTTCTCGATCCTTTCGATTCATTGACATGCCGTTGATTCCTCACTCTGTTGTTTAGAAGAAAAAAAGCCTCTACACAAATCTTGTTTCTATGATAGGAGATATTTGGTGGATTCTGCCTTCCAACTCCAGGTACGATATGATTACTAACTGTTTCCCCCTCAGATTATGATTTCTTCACGAATAGTCTTATTTTAACATTTTACTCGTTAAGTTATAGATTATCAAGTTTTCATATTATTTTGCAGGAATTTTGTGAAGTGTGCGGAAATTTCTTGGGTCCTTACGTTTCAGATTTTGCATTCCTACCATTACTTTCATATGTAAGCAGATTAAACCCTGTCTACATATCTAGGTCACGGTAGGATCTGATTCTTTAATGTCAATGATCAATAAATATATATTGAAGAGCGTGGTAAATCTAGGCTTTTATGAAGACATGGGAAGGTATATATATTTCTTTACGTTTTGTAGTTGTGTCGACCTTTGCCATGACAGGTGCGCTTGCATGGCAGGTCAAGACTTCAATAAAATAAAATAAAATATTCGTTTTGGTGTGTTCAGGGAGGGGATGGTACGGTGTTGGTTTTATCCCGCTCTCCTCCCCCACTGTCTCTCTCTCTCCCTCCCCCTGTCTTTTCTTTTTCTCTTTTCAGTTCTTTCTATATTTTTGCTCAGTATTTGCTTGGCTCACAATTACAACTAACATACAAATCAAGCGCAACAAAGATTGGTATGTGCGTGCAACAAAATCTGAATCAATGGTGCAACATCAAGGTACAAATTTCGAATTATATCCATTTTCTAAAGTTGTTAATGGTCCACTGCATTGATCGAACTCGAACTGTCAATATCGCAAATTTTGAGTCATTTATAAACTCGTTATGGTCTAAACTCTTGGACCCAACTCGAGATTTCAATATTGCCTGCACGACTGCATTTATTGCTATTAAACTTGATCATACCATTGCCAAGTGCATCTTTAGCTAATTAAATGTTTCGATTCCTAGCCAAAAATAGCATTTATTCTTTAATATTGGTATGTATATTGTAAATTTATTCCCAAATTTCTTATGGGAGACTAATGTTCAATTGATTCACTTTGGAAATAAAGTTCTTTATATATAGTAAAGTAAATGCATACAGTGATATCACACTTTTTTTTTTAATGAAGATTTACAAATTCAATTCAGATTGATGTACAAACTACTACTAAATGTCAACATTATTCAGTTTTGAGATATAATTCTTTACTGCTGCACAAAGTACGCATATGGATTGCGATCATTTATTTATTTTTAATAATAATGTTAAATTACAAATTTCATATTGTACAACTATAAAGTATTAGTGGCAACACTTGTTCAGTCTTCAAATGAAATTCTTTATTGTTGGACTGAGTATATATGCATTATATACCTTTTAATAATGTTGATTTACAAACTCATATTGCTGCTATACAAAGTATTTCTCCATTGATATTTGGTACCCACTGCAAGAAATATGGGCTTCTTTGCCACTTGACCAAAGAAATTTTGGCGGGAAAAAAAGAAAATCTATTTTCGGATTGTAGATCCTTTGCGTCCTTAAACAAGGTATCATTGTAAACCTAATAAAATTAAGGTTTCATTCAAGAGAATAGCTGTTTTTTTTTTTCTCACAAAAATAAAAATAAAAGATGATAATCTATCTTCCCCTTTCATGCACAAACTCTGCTCCCCCTTCACCACTCATTGATTCGTGGGTTACAAATTGAACGTTATTCCTCAACTCATGAAACATCCAACAAGTTAAAGACTTTTGCTTTTCTTTTCAATTTTCCGTTTCATAAACAATAATAGAACCCCTTTTTATTTTTCTCTCAATATAACTTGCAATTCAATGGTCAATATAAACATTGGGTTTTTTTTATCATCATGTTCTACCAACCAAACGTATTTGAAACTCCTTCCTACAGGCTGCACCTCTTCTTTGCAATATTGAGTATGCTTTCAATACATAACTTGATCTTTGTTTTTAATATCATCTTTTTCTATCATCTCCTTCCTACTGATGTTTGGTGTTTGACGTGGTGCTATTAGATCCTCGGGGGGTCTATTCTTCTTCTCTTCTTCCTTTTTGAATGTGGTGTTTAACTTATCGATAGAATTTTTCAGGATGGAGAGTTTGGAGGAGGATATTTGTCATTTGATTAGATTTTTTTATTTTTTTATTATTTTTTATGGCTGTATGTTAATAGAGTTTTGTAATTATAAATTTATTATTACCTTTTTTGATTGGGACCCTTTTAAGTGGCTGGGAATAGTTCTTTGTATGAGTATTTTTTATATACCTTACTAGAACATTTTGTATTGTTACAAAATAAAGTTTAGTTTATGGATTTCTAAGATAGTTTGTGGTTTGATTTTTTTACAAGGTTGGTTTATGATTCTTTTGTTGTATACAAATGTTTTTGGTCTCATCGCACTAAAGTTTTTTTGCTTTATTGAAATTCTAATAAGATAGTTTTACTAGCCAAAGTATCCTTTATTGACTTTGATGTAGGACTTCTCAAATTTTATTTGGAAAACTGGATAGGAACCGGATCATGATCTTTCAATGTGCATTGGTAAGGATATTTCAACTCATTGCATGTGACTGAAGGTATTAGATTAAGAAATAATATGTTATTATGTGCATAATGCTTGGATGTTTGGATGTTGTTATATGCATGTTAAGTTGGATCCTAACACCATTTTACCTTGGTTACTTTTCAAAAGTTCATACATATGCTTATTAAGAAGGTAAAATATTATGCTTGATCATGTCTTTTTATGCGCTAGTTTTCATTAACTCATACATATATTTTATTGTATTACAATTTGTGCATTGAATTCTTGTAAAATCTTTACTGACGACAATGCAATTTAATATAAAGATCTTTCTAAGCATATATGAGTAGTGATAAATGCATCTCATTAAATCCTGGAATTTATTTTTTTTACAGCAGAAAAATGTCAAAATAAGTAATTATATGACATTAAAACACGCGCGTTGTGAACTGAAAAATAACGACGCTCAAAAAGTGTCAATATATAAGAATTTTGTAAGGTCTGGTTCGAAAGAGGAGCATTTTAGAATAAGATTATAATTAAAAAAGATTTTGAAGAAGACGTTTTGAGAAAGTGTGTTTTGAGGAGTTGGTATTCTGATGTATCGCGTTGAAGTAAGACGACACGATGAGAAGAATTGCCCGGTAATGCAAGAAGAGTTAAGTGTTTTGAGTTGTTTGTGAGGTGATTCTAGGCAAAAAGAGTTTAGCATTTCAAGGAAATGTCTAATCTCGATTTGACAGCTATTTGCACGTTAAGTTTAAGCTTAAGCATGACCTAATGAGTTGTAAGTTGACACGTGTAAAGTGTTAAGTAGAAGCTGTGAGAAGCTAAAAGATGACTAATATGATTTAAGATTAGTATAAATAAGATTGAAAGAATTAAAGAGTATTGTTATTTTGAAAAATTACTAAGTGTTAGCAACTAAGGAAGCACTAGGCGAGAAGAATGAATTGAAGTTAGGTGTTCTAAAAGGAAGGAAACTAAGTATTCTTTTAGTGAGTTTCTAAAAGAAAAAAGTGTTTTGAAAGCATTCTTTCTAGGTCTTTATGTTGTTGTAAATACTCAATATATTGTATATTGTTGATACTGATATTGTTTATTCGAAAGAAAAGTCTCTAAACTAATGTGTCTTGATTGATGATTGTGAGGCTTGTATGTGAGTAAACCATTAGCTTTATTCTTATCAATGACCTAACTATTATGTGTACATAACGAGTAAAGGCGTTTGAGTCAACAACCTAAGCAACGAAAAATGAACCAGAAATTTTTTTCAAAGGATGCTGGTGAAATGAATCTCGTAAAAAGACTCATAGGTCTATGAGTGGAAATAGTTCATGTTCTGTATGATTTATGTTTTATTGAAAAAAGGCAGTTGAGAGCCTATTTATGAAAATGAACTTATTGATTGAATTGTATTTTCGAAAAAGGATTTCAAAATCATTACTCACTAGTATTTGACTTATTGTGTTAAGTTCCCTTTCTCAGGTATCAAGGCGTTAAGGCCAAATTAAATAAAGAAGGATAAGATGAGCTGCTACGCGTGTTGAAGCGATCAAGCTAAGCGTTTAGAAGTTGTGCTAGACGTTGAAGGTTGTACTATAGAACACATGTTGTTAAGTTAATAAAGAAAAGTTACATTCCACTACCGTTGTTGTGCTATTCTTATCGCTTAGTAATTAAAAGAGTTAAGTTGAACTGGGCGATAAAGCTAAGGTTCAAGTTGTGTTGAGATTGGTTGTTGGAGTAATTTTGTTTACTAGGCGTTCAGTGTGTTATCTCGCGAGGAGATATGCGATTGAGTGTCAAGATGAACACGTCCCACATGGTCGCGTGGAAGTGATCTTGGGGGAGGAGGAAGAACAATTGCAATAGTACATTTCTAGACAAGAATTATGTGTAATGAAAAGGTAAAACATGACACAAAATAAGTGTCGTCAATAACGAAAAAGTGATATAAATAAACCAATTAGCACATGAACAACGAAATTTTTTATTATGTCACGTTGTAGATAACAGTGGCACAATCAAAATGTCAATATAAGTGTATTATTGACAATATATTAGTGTCATCTGTGCAGATTTAACAACACTTTTTCTAAATTGTCATTAAATGTTCTATCTTGACAGGGACTTCAAGGACTAAAATATGTGTCGCGAAAACTCTTTATAACACACATTTTTATGTCGTTAATCTCATTTTTCTAGTAGTGTAATTTGATATGATTAAAATATCATTTTTCTAGTAATATGTTAAATCATATCTAAAGAGTTAAAAGGAACTAATACTCCATCAATTTCTTTTCATTTCAATTTCTACATTCTCTATTAAATAGACCTATTCCAAACTCAGATTCCTTACTATATTAACAAACCTACACTCATTTTTCTTAAAGAAAAATGAAATAACACCACTAAACTTCATTAGCATTTGAGCTACGTTCATATCTGTTATCATTATTATTATTTATTGTTATGAAAAGCTTCAGTGTTTTATTCACGTGTAGGGCTCTTTCTCAAGCACCCATCAATCATACTCAAACTCTTCCGTCCACGTGGCTTGAATGCATAATATATTTTCTTTTAATCATTTGGTTTTACATTATTTTAATTATATATAAAAGAGACATTTTTACTAACTCTCCTTTTTACTTTCTACTCAGTATGAATCTATTAAAAAGTCATAAAGCACGTCTCTCCTTCACATTTTCGATTTTTTATTTTAATATTAATTTTGAAGTGTTAAATTATAATATATGTTAAATAATTTTAAACTCTTCCCTCACATTCTCCCTCACATTCTAAAATTACAATATTAATTTTAGAGGCATACAAGTACTTTCCAAATAAAGTTGCAATTAAGTGCTTTAATTGTTAATGTATTAATATGTAAATGCATTTTAAAATCTAACTGTAATATTTATTTTTTACATTAAAAACAAAATATTCATACGGAGAAGTCTACAAAACATTAAACATCTTCAATGATGAAGGCATTATTGACCTTTGACAAAATGCTACAATTATTTTTGAAGATAAAATGAATTTATATCATTGTCAAAAAGTTATAATTTATTTATGAAAAAAAACTATTTTTTTATCTCTACATTTAGTTTTTAAATTTTATAACTGAATATCTTTTGATATTTTTGGTTGGTAGATTTATTAGACTACTTATTTTATTCTCGAATTTTTTTTAAAAAAAAAGTTTTAGAAAAGATATGATTTTTTAAAAGTTATTTTTCTAATTTAAAATTTCATATAATTATTATAAAAAAATGGTTAAAAATAGAAAAATTGACAAAATAATTACATTTTAGTAAAAAAAATTTCTATGGAGTGTAAACTTTTTTTCTTTTAAAAAAACCTCAAAATAAAAGTATAAAATTATTTAAAAGGCATTTTTAATTTATATTTAAAATTTAATAACTAAAAATGTATCTTTTAAAAATTTGAAAATCAAATGGATCTATTCTTATAACGTAGGGGTTAAAAGTTTTTATCCTTTTAAGTCAGAGACCAAAAACAGATTAAATGTATGTATTCAACAAAACCTAGAAACGAAAAATATAATTTTTATTTATTTATTATAACACTGTACGTAAAAGAAGTAAGTCGAAGAAACATTAAATAACTTCAATGAACAAAGCATTAATAATACAATTGATACATGCTGTAATAACTGTAGAATTAATATTTATAATTTTAAAGCTATAATAAATTATAAGGTAATTATAACCGAATATAATTGAGTATAATAATTACATTTTAAAAATTTTGTAGCAAAGCTTACTATGATAAAGACAACATGATAAACTTTTATTATTATAGATTTTAATAGATTTTGACATATTTATATATTTTAAAAAATTACTGTTTACATTAATTTTATAAATTTAATTGCTATAGCACTATCTCAATAAGTATAAGATTAGAATATCTTTTTTAATCTTATAATCAAAATTGTGGATGAATATACATTTTTCTTTATTAATCTATCTATTAGATCACGTCAAAATTACTAAATCAAATTCATTTTAATTTAATATATGTAATTTTAGAAGCTATAGTAATTGGAGATGAATATACATTTTTCTCTCGGCACAAGGACAGGTACAAGAGGACACCACATTTCTTTTTCTCTTATGGTTTTTGGTTGAAGACACGTGGTGCGTATTGGACCATCGGTTAATTCCACTTTTTTCCTTTTCAAGCATGCAGTTGGGATGGGGAAAAGCAAGAAAAATATCAAACGCTCTACATTGTGTGGCAAAGAGAAAGAAGAAAAAAGGCATAACAGTGACAGACCATTAACACCTACTCTAAAATCTCAAAATCTTCTATTTTTC
>JBBPDI010000020.1:5762208-5775888 GCA_037974545.1 Cucumis variabilis | reverse complement strand
AATTAAATTTGAATCATATTCAAATATAAGTTTCTCTCATAACCAATAATTTTAATATGAATCCAATTCACATTAAACTAATATTTAAACTCATTCAAATATTTTATCTCTCATAAATTAATTTTGAATCATATCCAAAATTAAATTTATATAGGGGCACCGGACACTATATAATAAATACACAAAAAATGTTGAAAAAATATCTCGACGTTTCACTGATGCTCCAATAACATTAACTATATCTGAGGCAATAAATAAAAATCGATAATTTTCACATGATTTTTTATAATTTAAATAAGTGAATTTAAAAATTGTATAAAAAAAAATAAAAAATAAAAAATAAAAAATAAAAAATAAAAAATAAAAATAAAAAATAAAAAATAGAAAATAAAAAATAGAAAATAGAAAAGAAAGAATAATATATTTTTTATGGAATATTGTTGAGAGAGTGGAAGCTTGGATCACCAAATTTGTTGCACTTTTTTCTAAATACTTGATTAGATAACAAATGAGAGCTATAAAATAAGTTAGGGTTTTTATCTTAGATGTAAACACAATATTTTCTTGGTCTATTTTATTTTATTTTTTTATGTGAAAGAAATAATAGAAAAAATAGAAATTAAGTGTGTGTGTATATATATATATATTATATTTAATGGTTTTTATTAAATAAAATAAAGAGAAAAGAAAAGAAAAGGAACCTCCCACCGCCAATCTTCTTTTTAATCATTTTCTTCACCATTTCTGCACCAAATTTCAGAGGAACTTCAAAGGGAAGAAGATTGAGAAAGGAAGAAGAAGAAGTTCAAGAAGTATTTGTTGAAGAAGACAAGGAGTTTGCAAGACCAACTTCTCTATAGTTCACTAAGCACATCTTTGTTTTTTTATTTATTTTGAGTTACACAAACAGAATTAAAAGGTGAGGTTTAAATTTACTGAAAGCTAATTCATTTTCAAACAATTTTTCTAAAGAAGGCTTGAGAAAATTCTAATGTTCATTAGGTGAATTTTGACAAAGGAAACAGAGCAGGTGGTTTTCATGTAAAATCAGGAGATCTTTGGTTTTTTTTTTTTTTTGTATTTTAGGGTGTACCGTAAAGTTAGGATCTCTATTTTGTATGGTTGGAAAGATTATTCAATATACTACAACTTTCATGAAGAAATCATGAACCAAAAATGACTTATAAGTTAAATTGTAGGGACAAGTTAAAGGGGTCGTGGTACACCCTGATTGTTGGAGTGGTTCAGTTTTGAGGGATATCTGAGATTATACACAGGGAATCAAATTTATATGTCTTGAAGTAAGTTTTAGATGACCTCAAAATTAATATTTTGACATAAATAAATCTCATTTTGGTTAAGTATTGGAAGAGTTATGATCATTTGAATTTTGTGCTGCGAATGTAGAAAATTCTGAGAAATGAGTCTTGTATGGCTTATTGTTTTTTTTTTTTTAAGGATAGACTTTTTTAGCATTATCCTTAGTGAGCCATGTCAAACATAACATTTGAAGATCATAATATTTAGGTTTATAATACTCGATTCTGGTTGTTTGACAGGCCAAGAGAAAATAGGTCAGATATACACATCGGGAAACTAGTCTTAAACTGTGAGTGACCAAAACAAGTTTTAAAAATATTTTTTTTTCTCCTAATTATTGATTATGATTGATTGATCTACATGTTTATTTACAAGCTTTGAAAATCGTTTGAATTTCATGATTATTTTCAAGTATGAGTTTCGAGACTAGATTTCTTAATGCAAATTTATGCTAGCACGTGATTATTGAATGTCTGGAAAGTATTTGAACCACTGTGTTTCAAACAAAGCATGAATTATCAAGTTTTGTGTTAAGAACTATAATTTTCACGAACAATCTAAGTAAGCTTGAGCTTTACGAAGAAGATAGCAAGCATGTTTTAATGTTTTTCGTATGATTTTTCTGATGTTTCTATTAACTATATCGTAGAGCTTGTAAACGTTTGTTGTACTGAGTGCGTCCTACACAACGTAGATTTGTCATGTTAGTTAAAATATTTTGATATACTTGATCTGCCTTGCTAGATTTCAGTAACCTATAAACTGAGTATTTGAGGAAGCTATTCTTACTACTATATGTCTATGTTTACGACTTGTATAAATAGATTTATATGTGTAAGCTTTCATGTGATCTTACCTTTAAATTTCTAGTTTTAAACTGAGTCAGTCACTGAGCTTTATAGCTTATCCTTCCAAAATGTTTTACCCACTTTCCAGGTAGAGATCGAGTTCCCTGTGCTTGATAGACTGCCTTAGTCTACTGAAGCTCCTATATCGATTGCCAGTACGTGGTTAGAGTTGTGCATAGAGTCTGTTGTGTTATGATGTATATATCTTAGTATGATATAGATACTCTACAGTTTATGTAAGCTTTAGGAGCTGTGGTTGTATAAACCTTTGTTGGTTATGTTCTGGTTAAGGTATCTCCAGGTTTACTTGTGAAATTAGTTATTTTCGAGCTACAGTTCATATATGTATATGATTAGTCTTGGATCTGCTGTGTTATGTTGCATGTACAATAGTTGATATACTAGATTAGAAAGTTTATCACGTTTAAAATTTTAGCAAAGTTAACAAATACAGGTAGAGAAAAGTGTTGTCGGTTGGCTTTAGGTTGTCTTTCGGTCTAAGCTAGCAGGTAGTTCGGGAGGGGTGTGACATTAGACATGTTTTTTCCCTCTTTTTTTTTAAAAAATTATCTTCCTTTTAGGAAATCAAGTTATCTTCCTTTTAGGAAATCATAGAATTTTAGAAAGAAATTTGATATTTGGAGAAATAAAATTATTGACGTTTGAAATAAAATCTATTTGTGACAATTTAGGAAGAAATTTGATATTTGGGAAAAAAATTATTGATATTTGGAATAAAAGCTATTTCGTAAAAATAGTTGTAATAGGCAAAAATCAAACTCTTAACTTGATGGTTTTGCAGTGGGGGCACAACCATTACACCAAAATCAGAATTTAGCTAAATTAAAGCATTACTTAATATATATTATAATTTAACACTTCAAAATTAATTTTCAAATACAAAAATCGATAATGTGAGTGGGGGCATATGCCCCGTGATCCCTTAATAAATCTTTCCCTGTGTATGTGTATGTGTATGTATGTATATGTATATGTATGTGTGTACATATGTATGTATGCATACATACATACATATATCAAGATAATGTCTTTGTAATTTGTTAGGCTATATGTATCATACATACACTCTTTTGCCAAGCTGCAGCTATGCGAAGCAATCTCAACGCATTTAACAAGTTTCCATCAATTCCATCATGCATAACGCGTCTTCCAATGTCAGATCACACAACAAACAAAGGGCATCCAAGACCAGATCACACAGCAAGTATGAGACATTCTATTCTAGATAACACAACAAGAATAAAACTATTGGATTTTATGTCCTAAAACTAGTAGATAGTAAATATAATCAATTGACCATTATTAATAAATTGTTATTATTTCAATAAGTGTTATTGATTACATTATTAGTTTTGTCTTAATAACATAAATCTAATAAACTAACATTCTAAGTTGTTTGATGATTCTTGAACAGTATGTAGAGACATACAAGGATCAATGTTCGAGATCAACCTAAAGGGTCCATAATATAGGATAAGACAGGGTACCTTATCCTAGTAACACTATGAGTTTTATGATACGACTCAATTTGTATTTGATACAAACGCAATGATCCAACGTGTTCATGTAAATGACATGCGAGTGAGGATATCATATGCAATGACTACACAAACACGTTGGATCATTGTGTTTGTATCAATTACAAAGTGAATGATATCTATATCTTTACCAGGATAAGGTACTCAACCTTATTCTTATATTATATATTCTTTAAGTTGTATCTTGAACATTAAAATCTGTATGTTTTCACATACAGTTCAAGACTTGTAAGTTAGCTTAGGATGTTAGTTTATTTGATTTAGGTCGTTATTAAGGCAAAACTAATAGAATAATCAATAACACTTATTGAAATTAAAATAATAGCACTTCATTAATAACAATCAATGGATTACATTTACTACAGATGAGTTTTATGACATAAAATCCAACATACACGTGTATATATGTATGTATATATGTATTGATGGAAAATGAGACATGCGGAGCAGAATAAAGATCAAATTTTACTCTAAATGTATTTAAACTATTTAGAAACTAACATGCATCAAATTTTGACTTTTTCAAGTCGAAAGTCAACATTTTAACCTCCCGAGCATGAATCCACGTTCATTTTTCTGAAATTCAAAGTGATTGTAATAACTTGCTTTATAAATCACTAAGTCATAGCAGCTCCTCCACATGTAAACAGATAAACTTGTTAGAGATCTTGCTTTGTGTTTTTTTTTATATTTAGATTAATATGGTCAATAGATATGTACCATGCACATGATATAAAATAAATAAAAAAATCAAAGAGACCGGTCATATATAATAGTTCAAAACATATATGTTAATACATAATAATTAAAGTTACAAACAAAACTTACATATATACATATCATAACAAATTGACAACAATACACCCATTAAATTATCAAGTAATGAACATTAGTTGTAATTGTATCGATATTTTTAAATATAATTTAAATAAATAGATTGTACTATTTATTTATTTTACAACATGCTTAGATAAATTGATAAAAACATTTAGATCATTCTAGTAAAAAATAATTATCAAACTTTTACTCATGCTTCAGATAATTATATTATAAACATAAATTATAAAAAGACCATAAGATCATAAATCAAATAAGAACAAATAGATCATAAATCAAATAAGAACAAATCATAAACGTATTATAGATCATAAATATGAACAAGAATTAAACCATAAACTTAATTATGAACAAACAATATTTTTTTAAATATAATATGTAAAAAAACATGTCAATAGACACAAAAGACCATGTTGTCAACGTTTAAACTATGCACAATGTGTACATTAAATATTTTATACACATAAACTATATATATATGCAACATTTGATAACTTGTAGAAATACAAGTTATTACGATGTTTTATGTAGAATAATGTGGCATTTAGATGATATAATGGAAGATAACACGTTAAAATAGACTAAAAGGCGTTATGCCAGTAGCAAAAGATAAAATGTCTATTTTCACAATTTTTATTATTTTAACGCAAGTTTTTAACTAAAAGAAGTGAATTTGAAAAAAGAGTATACTAGGCAACCTATGTGTGCGTCAACCAATCAAGCGATGAAAAGATTGATGCTAGGCAATATGAATCACTAGAAGAAAAAAGTGGTTTGTGAGAATGTCAGATAAATTAAAGGATGGAAAAGACGTTGTAGTGCCGCATAGCAACGATCAGAAGTCAAAGGATGTGGCAACCCATACCGTGTCCCATCAATTCTAGCCTATAAATACGAGTGTACCTCCTACATTCAAGTGTGTGTGAGAATTTGGTGAATATGAGCTCAACTTCATCCCCATCTTTTCTTATATTAAGTGAGAGTTTAGAAGGAGAGAGGTAAATAGTGTCACATTTCATTTCTCCTGAGTGTAATAGGCAATATAAGAGAAGGTCACACTCACAACTTGAATTGGATGAAATACGAGTGGAGTGAGCTGACTTTTTAGCTCAGTTTATCTTATAGGCACTTAGAATGTTGTTCTTATTAATTTGGTAAATGACTAACATAGGTTTATACCATAACCTTTTTTGTGTAAATGTTTTATTAATAGTCATTAATAATTATATGGTTTTTAATATACCACAATCTGAATTAATCTAGCAACACAAAACAAAGAAAGTGGGTTGGGTAGGGGTCCATAGAACATAAATTCACTAAGTCATAGCAGAGTATATATTTGATAGTCAAATAATCAGAGTATATATTTGATAGTCGAGTACTTGAAGTTTTTTACAATGTCAAATGCCACTTGACATTTGATATTAAAGGAATGTTAAGTAACTTATTCCTGTAGTAATTAAAAGAATATGTTAGAAATAAAGCTGTCTTGAAGGTTCAATAACAAAAGTGCTTTATAGCAAATGAAGCATTGAATTTCTGTTCAATGTATTTGCATGAAAATAAAAAAAAAAAAAATCAATCCATCAATTCAAAATGATGACATTAGACCTTAGTACCTCAAAAAAAAAAAAAAAAAAAAAAAAAAAAAAAAAAAAAAAACATCAACTATAGTTTTACAAAAAGCACATCCAAACGGTGGTTCATGAATGTAAGAGTTATCACGTGACGAACTACAAAATGCTCATTGGTATATTCTAACAAACTGATGCCATGGATCCATATAGAAGGTGCCAAATTATATTCACAAATAAAAATTAAGTTTTCTCGTGAAAGTGTTGTATTTTTTTTTATTAATGGTATGATATGATAATGAACGTGAGATTGAACCACAAAATAAGCATGAAACAAAATTTCAAAATGGTTAAAACTTAAACTAAGTTCGTATGAAAATGGAGTATATACTTTCTATGTTAGATCTCCATTATCATAATTGTTTAGTGATTATTGTGAGTTGCTAATGTACTTTAGATGCAATAAAAAAATTAGCCAGCAACCGACCTTAATATTCGAGTTAGTTTATTTAGTGGTTGCATGTACATTAATATTCAATTTAGTTCAAATGATCTATATGACCGTTGCATAGCACAAAATAGTAAAGTTTGTGATTTTGGAGGATATGATCATGAAAGATCGACGACTTTTATGGTATCTTAAAACAAGTGAATTAATTGAAGTATGTCGATAGAAAACAAATTGTTCTATTTTGATGTGATTGATATGAAACAAATCCAAAAAGAAATCAAATTCGTGAAGATAATCATTTTACAAGCATAGATACTTGATAGGACTTTTGGTATCAAAATAAACCCTTCATTCTTGTCTCCCAATCACAACATGTGTTTTATGTTGATGATATTTTGTTAGGTAATGGTTGAAAGATAGTTCAAAGAATTCAACATAGAAATTTATGGGATATGGCTGAAATTGAAGAAGTTGATGAATGCTTTTGTTGAGGATGTGAAATAAGTAGAGATGATGTAAATTCATCTAAGTAATGATACAACTGAGAAAATGTTTAATTTCCGCCTCAAATGATTCTAAAAGATTTATTTATTTTTATTGAAATTTATATATATATATATATAAACAAAAAAATACAATATAATTTCAGATCACCAAACAAATGTCCACTAATAAATTTTAAAACACTTTGAAAAAATTAAAATATAAAAGGAAGATATCAAGTGATACACACTAAAATAATACTTAATGATATTAAAGTCTGGGCTAAAAAATCGTCACATAAAATATTGACCTGTATCGATCATATATATCGATGTATATGATGAGCTTGTGTCGTGACAGTTTTATATATATTGTTTTTCTTTTGCCAAAATTAATGAACACAATTTTAAACACGGACAACAATTACCTGTCCTAATGAGGCGTAAATTTAAGAAAATTTGTTGTAAATGAAAAACTAAATATATTTACAAATATGACAAACATTTCATAGTCTATCACATCTATCACTAATGGTAGTATACTAGTGTGTAACAACCTCTATCCATAGTTTATTTTATTTTTTCTTCTGTATTTTAGAGATTAAGTTTTGCCAATGATATATATCCATCCTCCGACTTAATTTGGAGGAATAAGAAATGTTTTTGTTTGAATGTTGAATTGAGATTTGATCAAACATTAGTGTATTTCTGACTCAACTATACTGAAAAAAGTAGACCAGAATTATTCAAAAAGTTGTATTCAACCCTAAGCCAAGTCAAACACACGGACTTCTTTATTCAACAAATAAGTGGTTGAAAAAATAAAAAGGGCATAGCAGTAGTTTCACACAAACCTCATTTATTATAAAAAGCAGTAGCTATTGAATCAAAGAGAATCATAAGCCATATACACTCGTTTTAGAGATTCAAGAGAGATAATCAAAGTCGTTTACAGAGAAAAAGAAAAATGGAGTCTTCAAGTTCATGTCTTCAAAAGAACAACAGTGATAATGCCAAAGCTCCTCGTCTACGACTGACTATGAATGCCCGTCGTCATTCACGACCACCTCGAAGAACCCGCAACAGTAAAATCAATCCTGCTCCTCCGCCAAAGAAGAGCACCGGCGGCGGCGGTCAGACAAACTAAGATCAAAGTTGGGATTTTTCCCTTTTTCGTTTTTTTCCTTTAAAAAATTTCAGTGTCCTTTTATGTAATTGGCGACCCCATCACTCATCTGCAAAGAGATAACACGTAGTGGTAGTGGGAACAAGATCAAATTTCACAAGATAACATGGCTGACTATTATTCTGCTTTAATGCTTGACTCATTTCAGTTTCTTTCCATTTGTAATTCATATGTGTTTTTGTAATTTTATTTTAAACCTCAGGGCCAAAAGGCCTAAAATTTTATTTATAAAGGCAGAATACTATCAATTTCATCCTCTCTCATTTATACGCGTTTTGTGTGGATATTATGGATGCAAAGTGAAAATAGTTCATAGAAATCATAATAATAATAAAAATAAATAGATAAATAAAGAGAATAGATTATTGGTTCTTACGTTCAAGGGAAAGAAACCCAATATTCATACCTAAAATATGATTCCACCATCGATTTCAAATGCTATTAGGCTGAAATTTGTCTGAGAATTAAATGCTTTGGACTGGAAACAAATTGTTAGAGCATTCATAACAAATGGAAAGTGGGAGAATTCTTAGGGCTTGTGTCATGGTATCAATATCGACAACGTGAAAGATTGGAAGAACAGAAAACAAAAAAAAGGAAGTAGCTGCAAGATTGTGAAAATTATTGATGGAAATCCTCAGCTCGAAGAAGATTTTGAGGATGACGCTAGGGATGGACTATAATGGTGAAGATGAAACAATTGGAAGAAACGGATAATTAAATGGGGCTTTTTAGTCATTTAAGATGTGTGTTTAATATGTGTTGAGGTGAAGTTTTGTCATATTTGCAATTTTTATAAGTTTTCGTTATATCCTCAATTAATTTAGACTAAAATTAGGGGTGTAAACGGGTTGGGTTGGAAGACATTTTGTGATATCCGGATTCAAGAAGGAATCATGTTGAAGAGGCATTCTGCTAGGGGTGTAAGGATATGGATTGAACCCGAATAACTCGAACTACCCAATTCAATATAAGAGTTGGGTTGGTTAGGTTAAAATATAGGTTGTGTTGGGTTAAAAAAATTAAACTTTTTCAGGTTGAGTTAGATCTCAGGTTGGAGGATTGAAAAATTTGGTTCAACCCCACCCAATCCGAATTAGTATAATATATATATATATATATATTATATGTATTATTTAATAAAATAAAATCTAAAAATTAGGTCTTCCTCCCTCTTCAATCTTCATCTCCTTGTGCCCCGCTCACCCTTCTTCATTGTGTTTGATTCTTCTCTTTCATTTCACCTCAGTCTTCTGTCTTCTCCCTCACAATCTCGTCGTCCACCTCCGTTTTCGACGGCCGGTCTTCTTCCTCTTCGATCTTCTCTCTCACAATTGCACCGTTCACCTCCGTTTTCGTTAGAAAGTAAAAATGAAAAAACAACAACAACATAACCCGACAACCCAACCTATATTTTGCGGGTTGGGTTGGAAACTAAATCTAGGTTATTCTAGTTGTCAATCCATATAACCCAAAAATATGGATTGGGTCAAGAATGTCTCCCAACCCAACCCGATTACCCCTACATTCTGCAAAGAAGGATGTGATAGGAGAAAGAGTGATGTGAAGAGAAGTAATTGGGTCTAAGTGACATTGTGTTAAAGTAAGTGACACGATGAGATTAGTTGGCGAGGAAGGAGCACATGACGGATGCTAAGAACTAGGCGTTGGGTGTGGTAACGCATGGAGAAGTGCTTGCACCTAAGTATGGTCGCAACGAGGTAGGTGTTTTATTGAACTGGTGAATGTTCATATGATATGATTGGACAACCCTTGAGACGAAGTAAATGTTTTGTAGCTTCCCGAGAAGAGAGTCAGACGATAAGAAGTTTAGCTTTCCAAGGAGATAAGGTTGGTGTCTCAAGGAAGGTGTCTATTCGTATCACTGACGTTCAACTTACTTGTTTTGGTTTTGCTGCATAATGCGGCGAAATGGAAGAGTGACATGTGTAAAGTGTGAAAACACATGCAAAAAATACATACATTTATTGGAAATGTTAAATTCACAATTAGTAATTATTATAAATTGATAATTTATAATAAAATGAATTAATTTATTGACAAATGTAATAAAATATTAATCAGGTAACAACAAAACTGTAAAGTGTCACAACTTGGGACCAAGTCAACAAATTTCTTCTAAGAAGGCAAACTTTGAAACCATTATTGTTGATATTGTCCTACTTTACTTTATGTCCTATATATATTAGATTTAAGACCTATATATACACACACATATACATGTTTTTAAATTCAATTTTGTGTATTTGTTTAACAAAAGTTTGAACTTGTGAGAGGGTAAAAGTTGCAACATTTGTTCCAAGCTTGCAATATTAAAAGTTTAAAATAATTCATAAACATTTTTTTCATAATTAATTAATTAAAAAAAGTTGGGTTAAATATATTATTCCTTTGTTCAAGTTAGGGTCTTTTTTTTGCTCTATCTGTAGTCAATTAACAAAATCATTTTCTATTTTTTCTCTTATTGTTGCAACTTCTTCAAATTTATCATATAGTTAAACAAAATGGAGAGGAAATCAAATATATGTTTAATGAATTGCAAACAAAAAGAATAATAATAATACCAATAATAGGGTGAAAATAATAACAACAACAATAATAACAATAAATTTTCATACCTTAAGTTTGTTGATGAACTTATCAAAGTGTAAAATTATATCACCGATATTTTAATTGTACAAAGATAGTAAACTAGTGTTATTTTGAAATATAATAAAACGAAAAATTATAAAACTTATATAAAGAAAAAATATATTGTTGAATACCTCAAACAAGTGATAAGGTGAAAAAATTAGAAGAAATGAGAAGTTATAAAATAGGTGGAAGTAGAGTAGATGGAAGAAAAGATTTTTTTTTTTTCTAATTGAAGAAGTAAGATGAAAATAGTGAAAAAAGAGAAGAAGAAATAGTGCTTTTATAGAAGAAGAATTGAGAGGAATTGAGAGGAGAGACACAGGTCTAACCCTCTCTCCGATAAATATCATGTTGGTCTGTTCTCAACTATTTTATGTCTTTTTGTGTGGTAATGAAATAATGGTGAAAGAAGTAAAATGGAAAGAAATGAAATAATTGAAGAAGTATGGGTAAAGATGGGTTTAAAATAATAATTTTTTTTAGAAATTATTAAATTAAAAAGAAAAGGTCAGCAAGAGAGAAAAAAGTATGTATTTTTTTTTTTTTTTTGCACAATAGGACATAACCGACGAAAATGTCCCAAACGAGGTGAAAAATGATGCATAGTTAATGTAGAAATACCAAGATTGATGATAGTGTTTTTGTATCTCAATTCAATGTAATTTCTATTGTTATTTGAGTGACTACATATGTACGAAATTAATTTTATTCTTAATCTCTAATGGTTTATTCACTTAGTGTCCATTATTTGTTGTAACATATAAATATGGACATTGTTGCTAAATAAACTGAGAAGAAAAATATAGTAATAAAATAAAATTAGAAAAAGTTGTCAAACATATTAAAACAATATGGAGGTGCATAATAAAAAAAATGATAAATAATAAAATTATTACAAAAATCATTAAGTAAAAAATAATTAAGTTTATAATTATTAATATATAATTAAATAAATATGAATTTGTAAAAAAAATTAAAAATCATTAAATATAAAATGATTAAGAAAATTTTTTTCTTTCTTTTTGCTATCCATCTCTTCATATTTCATTAGTATTAAATATATAAATAACAATAATAATAATTATGACTCACGAAAACCACATTTTTTATTTTTTTAAAACCACTCATCTCTTCAAATTTAATTTATAAAACAATCCACTTTTTCAAAAGGTCCAAAATGTCTTAGATTTTAAAATATATAAACCAAATAAGAAATAAACAAAAAAATCTTAGAACCAAAAGGATATTTTATCCTAAACTTCTTATTTTTTAGTTTTAAAAACTAAAAACCTGAAATTGTTAGATAACTCTCGGTTCTTTTGTGTTCATTGATAACTCTCGGTTCGTTTGTGTTTATTGTTTCTAAAATATATATATATAAACATAAACTTATATGATAACTTTTCGCCTCTGAGATTTTTTCTTTCTTACATTTCTCTTATTTCATTGTTTAAATATAATTTAATTATATAAAATTTTAAAAAAATATATCATGCAACAAAATAAAATAAAAGACAATTATAAAAATTTACATTATCAAACACAATTAAGTTTGATGTAAAGTTAATAACAATAATGTAATTATTTTTATCCTCTAAGTGTTGTTGAATTGCGATAAATTTATCACTCAAGTCATTTGTCTTATACGATTGTTAAATTAAATCTGATTCAATTATATTATTATATAACGATAACGTTGCTGTAAAATATTAAAGTGGAGCTAAATTTATTTAAAACTTTACTTAGTTTCAAATGTAGCAAAACATTTCGAATTCAAAATTCGAAATTAAAATAATATATAAACTATCCATATTGAAAAATTCAAATGATATTTGTTTAAAGATTTGAAATTTTGAAATCAAAATTTGAAATTAAAATAATATATAAACTATCCATATTGAAAAATTCAAATGATATTTGTCGAAAAATTTAAAATTTTGAAAATTTGAAAATCTGAACATTTGAAAATTTGAAAATTGAAATAATATATAAATCTAAATATTGAAAATTTTAAATATTAAAACTAAACTAATTTATAAAATTGTCTATTACAAATTAAGAAATAACAAAATGAAAAAAAAATTCTAAATATAGCCAAATGAATAAAATGAGCATTTAAAACTATTTATAAACTATAACAAAATTATTAAATATTTACAACTATTTACAAACTATAACAAAAAAATCACTAAAAGACAATTGATTTTTTACAAAGGTAAATATTTTGTTTTTCTCTTTTTCTATTTTTGACAATTTTCCAAGAATTAAACCTACAGATTAAAATTTTAAAACAATAACTAACTATGTGTGCACTGCAAAATGGTTCCATTTCTGAAATTTAATACAAAAAATGGAACAAACAGAAACTACTTCTAAAGTTGGGTTTATCGTTGAGGGTGGAGTAATAAACTCCATTTCTTGTTTGGCTTTGGCTCAAGAAGTTAGATGATCCCATCTTTAAGAAACATCCAATTCAATAGATTTCACAATTCTTTACTTCTCATTGTTCAAAACCTTGTTTCAAAACACCTCCTAAATAATAGTTTCTAAAATTTACTCAGCTTTTAAGCAAAAGAAGATGAACAGTAGCCATTCTTTTTAAAATTTACTCTTGTATTTAATAGATTTGAACCTAAATAACTTCTTTACTTTTAGACGGGCAATGACATATGTAGTTCCTCATCCTTCAGATAGTTTTTAAAATTTAAAAATCTATCCTAAACAGTAATGGACAAGTACGACATATTCAAGTTCAAAGTAGATATTCG
>JBBPDI010000020.1:5740900-5760581 GCA_037974545.1 Cucumis variabilis | reverse complement strand
AAATCTCAACTTTTTAAAAACCAATCCTATTTTTCATTTTCTACCCCATTTTTAGCCTATTTTTGGCAATTTCCCAAGAATAAGTTACCTACGTCATCAATAATTGAAATAGTCAGTTTATACAATCAATGATGTTATAACTTAAAAGTGAGTATTTAATGGTTCCAGTCTTATGTAAGCTCTTTACATAGGATACCTTCACTTTCATGTCTCTACATGAACGATTTAAGATCACATCATTTATATTAACTACAAAGCAGGCCACATCCATAGTGTTTTTAGAATAAGGTGTCCAACCTTATTCATACACTATAGACCGTTTGGGCTACTCGAAACTGATTCACTTTTATGTCTCTACATAAAGTTTAAGTCTACACTAGATACCCTCAGAACCTTAGTTTATTGGATTCAAGATTATAGTATTCTATTTTCACTAATACGTCCTCAAGAACCACTTTATTAAATAAAATATAATTTTAAACTACAAACTATGAGTTTTAGGACAAAAATTCCAACATCAAGATATTCTAGGTATTCTGGTTGAGCAGCTTGCTGGCCTTCATGACTGAGATGACTTTGGGTAGGACCATAGTCCAAGTCCCCTTGTATTTAAAACTAGCCTATATAGGATGATTAAAAACTACCTCTTTGTGTGAACAATCTATACTTGCATGGTTAGTAGATAACCAATCCATGCCTAGAATTACATCAAAATCATGCATGCCTAGAACTAACAAGATTACATCTAAAACATTATTAGTTATCTCCATTGAACATGCTTTTATCTTTTCTTTCAATAACATAAGCTCTCTAGACAGAATAGACACTAAAAACACATAACCTAAATGCTCTACTTTTAGACACATATGTTGTACAAAGACTGAAGATATAAAAGAATGCAAAGACCTAGAATTGAACAGTACTAGTGCCTAATATCCCAAGATTGGTAGCATATATGTCACCACTGTGCTAGCTTTCCAATCCTCTTCCTGATGATTGGTAAAAACTCTCCTCTGATGTAATGTAGACCCTTGGTTTGGAACAACCTCGAATGGTTTTATAGGGCTTTTGTTAGTTATGTGTCCCGCTTGCTTGCATCTATAGAAAACCTCTCTTTCAGCCAAACAACGATCTGTATGATGTCTACCACAGTTATGGTAAAAAAGTATCTCTTTTATGGTTCCACCTACCTCAACGATCTCTTTCTGGTAATGATGAAAAGTGCCACTTGACCTCAAATTTCTCTATGAAACATCAACACACTTCTGCTCAGCCTTTCTCCTATGTCCTGTGGATGATCCCTTCCTTGAAGTCTATGGTCGGTCATCATCCTGATGGCACTTATATCTACTGTCAAACACAGTGCTTCAACTTGGGTAGCTGGCTTGAAGGCTTGAACAAAACCTTAAAGATCCTTCATCGAGCCTTTGACAAATCTCCCAGTTGTGCCAACCTCGATCCCAACTAATTAAGAGCAAAATGGGATAACATGTCAAACTCTTTGTCGTACTACTCTACTGTCATCTGGTCTTACTTCAGGTTTAGGAACTCTTGATGCTTAACATCCTTAAGTTTTCAAAGAAAACTTGGTATAGAAGCTTTCCTTCAACTGATCCCAAGTAATATGACTCACATCTGCACCAAGCATTGTCTCTGCTGTCTGCCACCAAATAGTACCTCTCTCCCTAAGCAGGAACACAAGACATTAAACCTTCTGGTTGTTAGGACATCTCATGTAACAAAATTTGATCTCCACAAAAGTTAACCACAATCCTTCCTTGGTGGGATCCTCCAACGATCCATTAAAAATCTACTGCTCATACTTCTTGAAATCCCCAAATGCTTTGCCTTAGCTGACAATTGGTCTAGTAGGTTCTTAGGTGCAGTTGGAACCAAAACGGGCTATTTGAGTTGGCTAGAACTGTGTCAATGCCTCTGTCACAATATCTTTGAACATCTGCTTCAACTGGGTTGACATAGTGGTAAGGATCACATGGGTGATGATTGTAACATGGTTGGTAGCTTGCTCAACGAGCTGTCCTTTAGGCTGATTAAGGCCTACACCTCTACCTTTCCGACCACTCCTTTGAGTACCTCTACATAGTGGTATATTTTCTAAATTACACCACCAAAATTCTTCATAATTAAATTATAATATTCATGTAATCCTTGTTTAAATCAAGCAAGGTCATGTGCATAATCATGATCAGAAGACATACCTAGTGAATGATAAAGGCAAGGTAGAAGCCAACACGTGGCTCAAAGAAGCTTAAAATAGGGAGGTTAGCTTGCATCTCCACTAGATGACTCGCAAAGAGGGAAGCATGTGTCGCTCATAGGCATTGACGATGTACTTTAGCACATAAAGAAGAACAGTACGACTTGCTGACAACTTGGCTTCGACGAAACGCTCTTTGTCGATGGAGAATGCATCTGGACAGAGAATAGTGGCGGCAAACGGTCAACAAAGACGGTCAACAAATTTATCTACAATATTTCACTACTCAAAAGACAATAAAATGCAGCGAGAAAATATTTTCTTTTGATTCCTATCTTATCAATGAATGTTATCGTAAATAAAAAAATAAATAACTCCAAGATAACTTTGCAACGTCCTTGAGACTACATGATATATCCATTTAGCACATGCCAATTACAATGGTTATTACAAATTGAAGCCTAATTTGATTATCAAAATCATAATATATCCATTTTAGCCTCATTAACATTCGTCCCGAGAATGTCACCCACAACACTGCTCCTTGTGGTGGGTACCTGGAGGTGTAAAGGTACAACTTCATCCTTCACCCAGGTCGCCCACCCACCTTTGTTCGCGGATTGCATTCAAGGCTATCCTCTCTTTAACTCGACTCTTTGGTTCACTAGGTTTGACCTCACTAATCGGGTATTTCTCTCACCTTTCTTTCAAATTGGGTCATCCGCACTAAGGAATGATGTGCTTATCAACTGGCTCCATATACATGATCATATGTCAATGCTAGCACCCCATGTAAGACCACAAAGTAACTCTGCCTTCCATCCTTAAGTAGGCTACAACGTCTGAGAAACAACCTTCGCATGGCTTCATTACTTGATAACCTGAGGAGAAAAAAAATTAAAACATAAGTCAAACAGACTTAGTAAGTAATGAGTTTGGGAAAACCTTTTATGGAGAAAACACACGAAATTCACAATAATAAGGTCAAACCATATCAGATAAAACCCAACGCATCAAGCCACAACAAGTTAATTGGCATCACAAGCATCGCATGCTCAAAATCATCTCGTAAACAAGTTCATCACGAAGACCTAGGATTCTCCCCTCACTTAGAATTAGGATTCACACTCAACAAACATCACACCAGTTACCTTAGATTTCCACCAACATTTTGTCACATTCAATCTTTCTCAGATTTGGGGTTCACATTCAACCAGCATTCATCACCATATTGCTTAGACCTGAGATTCTCCCCTCGTCAAGACTTGAGATTCACAATCAACCAGTATCATGAGAGTTACCTGGAATATTCACCAGCGTCTAGTATCAAGAACACATCATAACTCGCCTCGACCTGGAATTTTTCCCTTGTCTAGACCTAGATTCACACTCGACTAACGTCATATGAGTTAGCTGGGATTTCCACAAACGTCTTATGATAGATCTCATCTTTTCACATCATACAATCGTAGCAAGTAAAAAGGGTTAACCTCCCAGTTAACTTTTCTTACACGTTATCACAGTAACAACATCATAAAATTAGTATCCACAATAAAATACATCCAAACAATCATCGATAAAATACATCTTACACAAATCAAATTGATAACACACTATATAAACTAATTATGAATCTTTCTTTGATAAAAGATTAGCAAATATTCTGTTTATGAAAACCTACTCAAAAGAAACATTTATTCAAGCATAGGAAGCATTTAACCATAAATATCAACTTAGAAATAATGATGAAATTTTATTTTATCATTCACAAAATTTGATCATTAAAAGATTCACTCACATAAGATACTTAGCCTCAACTTCTTCCTTCTCTACTTTTGGCTTTTCCTTCTTATCAATGTTCCCTCATTTGGTCATCCGTCGTTAAGAATTTACTCTTCTCACTTTCATCGGAAAAATCTAACATCTCCAAACAAAACTTTCCTTTTTTATTTTTAGCTTTCGACCCTAGTTATAGTGACCTCTCACATCCAAAGGTCACTTCCATGCTTTACATGTGTCAACTTACTAATTTGTTGCGTCATGCAGCTAACCCAAATTTGACACGTAGTTTAAACGTCAACGGTGATTTGACTTTTCCTTAAGAAGCACACCTTATCACCTTGGAAAACCAAACTTGTAAATTTCCTAATTGTCCTTTTCTATTCTTGAAAAGTCATCGTCATTTACTTTTTCACAACGAGATGTCAAGTCATCTTGACAAGACATCTACTTCCTCACCTTATCCTCTTAGGCATAGATACTTTTTCGTGCAGTACCATGCTAAACGTCTAACTATTGGAGCTCTATACATGCTTTCTTTTCGCCAATTGTTCTTATCGCGTCACTCGCCTTCATGCGATAAAATCTTTGACTTCCACTTTTCTCTTTGCATCGCCTATTCTCTATTTACGTCACTTCTCACAAATCAGGGCCTCACAAATTTAGTATCCAATATTAAATCCTATAAATTTTGATCAAGTTGATTGACCGATTTCAAATTTCTAGTAAATATAATTTGCTATTAAAATCTTACTTAAATATCTTTTTCCACAAAATCTCTATACGTTTGATACACAATTAAACATTAGGTTAAATATATCAACTTTATATTGTATGGTTTTATGTCTTAAAACTCGTAGATACTAAATATAATTCATTGACTGTTATTAATGAAGTGTTATTATTATAATTTTAATAACCGTTATTGATTATATTATTAGTTTTGTCTTAATAACCCAAATCCAATAAACTAACATCCTAGGATGTTTGATGATTCTCAAACAGTATGTAGTGAAGGGATAAAGCCTTTGTTAGCAAAAGATTTTACAGAACCACTCCTCAATTTAATTTAGGAATCCAAAAATACCAATACATTGACAAAATAATACATAAATTATTTTTCTTGTTATAACTTAAAGGCTAAGCATGCTTTCTAATTATACATTACAGAAAGAAAAACTTACTTAGTTTAACGCCTATAAATCTATAGAAGCTCTAAATTGGGATACCACCTGTCGAAGATCTTCCTATCCTCTAGGATGAGATTGATTTATGGGAACTAATTGGGATGAGAAATTTTTTTATAGAGAAACTATTTTGCAGAAAAGCAAAATCATTAGTTTTTTAAAAAATTGTTCTCTTCTACGTATTTATAACTTTTTTTCTTTCATGGAGTGGGAAACAGAGTATAAGAGAATTATGAGATTTTATTAATTTAAAAAATAATAAATTAATAGAAATTTTAAATTAACTAATTAATTAATAAATAGTTAAATCATATTTAATTAATATTTCATTTAAATCATATTTAATAAATATCTCTCAAATATCTAATAATTTTAAATTAATTTAATTAAACCCAATTAAACTAGCCTTTAAATTAATTCTCCAATTAATTAATATCTAAATTAAATATCATAGATTTAACTTAAATTAAATTTGAATAAAATTCAAATATCAATCTCTCATAACCAATAATTTTAATATGAATCTAGTTTACATTAAATTAATATTTGAACTCATTCGAATATTTTATTTCTCATAAATTAATTTTGAATCATATCGAAAATTAAATTTATATAATAGTTTAATTAAAATATATAAACTTTATATTATAATGTATCACCATACTTTATACTAATTCCTAAAGTAAATTTGAACATTTTAAATTACAACCAATATATATAATTCTCATTACCCTTTATGAGCTAGAAAAGAGACCTAATGGGCCTACAGATCAAAAGCTACAACTCTTACACTCCACTAAAAACTTATAGCTGAACTCTTCTCCCTGTAGATATATTTTTGTGTCTAATGATATAGACCAATAACAGTAAGTTAGTTTTTCATGAGTGTTCATAGTACCAACTAGGTCAAATTACCATTTTACCCATAGGTTACTCTAGCCCTTAAATACCAGTGCTCCTCTAATGAACAACCTGTTTATGGTCTAACCAATAAACAGAAACTCCTCTAATGCTATAGAGAGGGTAGGATCCTTTATTTACATCTTGGAGACAGCATTTAAAGGAACACTAATTTATTTAATCTAAAGTAGGCAAGGAGTGAATTCCATCTTGTGTAATTATATTTTCAACTCTCCACTCGGTCTTGTCCCCAAAATGATAAGCATATTGAGTCCAAAATCTGGCCAGTCTCACTCACATAAATCAAAGGACAATCCCTCGCGAATAGAAGTTCATAATACACTCAACATTAAGACTAAGTTACCTAGGTCATCTTAGTGAAATAGACACCTAACTAGTTTACGGAGTCACATCTTGTAGTTACTATTCGTGGTCTGATCTTATTCAAATTCATTGCATTGGATACCCTCACTCGCATGTCACCTACACGAACGTGTTGAATCATTGTATTTTTATCAAATACAAAGTGAGTCGTATCCATAGTGTTACTAGGATAAAGTATCCAACCTTATCCATAAACTATAGACCCTTTAACCTGATCTTGAACATTGGTCCCTGTATGTCTCTACATAATGTTCAAGACTCATCAAACAACTTAGGATGCTAGCTTATTCGATTTGGATTATTAAGACAAAACTAATAATATAATCAATAAGATTTATTATAATAGTAACACTTTATTAATAACGGTCAATGGATTATATTTACAATCTATGAGTTTTAGGACATAAATCCCAACATGTAGGACATAGAGGAATCAATGTTTGAGATATAACTTAAATCATCTATAGTATAGGAATAAGACTGGATACCTTATCCTGGTAACACTATGGATATGGCTTACTATGTATTTAATACAAATACAATGATCCAACATGTTCGTGTAGGTGACATGCGAGTGAGGGTATCATAAGCAATGAGTTTGCATAAGACCAGACCATGAAATAGTAACCACTAAATGTAACTTCGTTAACTAGTTAGATTTCTATTTCATTAGGATGACCTAGGTAACTGATAACATGTATAAATATCCGTTATTATAACCTCTTTTATTAGAATAATGAGGTTAAAACACATAAGAAAAGGATTAAAGCACGTAACTTATGTTGTAAATACATAAGTATTTAGAAATACATCTTACATAAGTATTATGCTTCTTTTATGCAATTGTCATGTCTGAACGTAGAATGAGTAGAAAGGAAGAAACTAGTGAATCGAAGGAGACATCTCGCGCAAAGGATACGCAATGGAAACTCATTTGGCGATTAACATCTCCTGGTGAGGAACCACATCATCACCTGAGGAAGGTTCACAAGAAGACAATAATGATAGTTGGAGTTGATTTGACTTCGTAAGGTTGCAATCGACACTGGCAATCTCAGAAGAATAGAAGTTTCCTGCCAAAAGCAGCCTACAAAAAGACTTCATCCACACTAAGCAAAGTGGGCTTGTATGGGCCAGAAAGAGGTTTTAATAGACCTTAAAAGAGAGTCTAGATGAACTGATGGTGTAAAGAGTTTTCTTCTTCTTCGGTCAGGCTTGAAATGAGCGCTTAGAGTCTGAGTGGTGGAGAACCATGTCCCCATTCCCCTTAAGTTGTATTATTTACCATTCTTTTATCTTTCATTTTTGTATTCTTTGTGTAATATTATATACTGCTCATATTCTACAATGGTCGAAGGCCTACATTTTTTATATATAATTATATATTTATACCTTTTCAATCCATCGTGTCTTCACTCTCTATCAGTCAATGTGTTGTTTGTAATTTAAACTTGTGATAGTTCTTGATAAGAGGTTTTGCTTATAAGTCTTATCGCATTGGTTAAGCTATTCTCATTGCTTGACTAGTGTAAGTAGCCGACTACCTGAGAGGGAAAGTAGTAAGGACCTAACTAACGCGTGAAAAGAAGAATTTTCATCTTCTTTTACGAGATCATTTCCAACATTTATATCCCCAAAGGAGAACAAGTGTGGATAGTGGATATCGAGAGATTGCTGTTCTAAATCATGAAATCCTATAAGGTTTATAAGTGATATCTTCTAGATATTTCTCATTTAATAATACTTAGTCATATGGATCTTGAAAAGTGACCGTGCATGGTGTATAATGACTTCGAGAGAAGCAAGCCTTAATCAGAAGTATGGTTTAGTAAGTTATATTGCATCAAGATTATCACACTACTTAATCGCATGATAATGCATAGACATTTGTTCCTTCATTTCTTTAATACAAGTTAATTCACATTACCATTCCACTATCTCAATCCCTCTTTACAGACTCTCGAGGCTGAGTTTACTCTAAAATTTCTTATATTTTTTATTCTTTATTTCTGTATACCGCCTAAATGATAAGTATATCCTATAACTAATGTCTTGAATCAGTTCCCTGTGTTCAACCCTGGATCATTGATGTAAACCTATTATTTTGCTAGCACTTTGATAAGCAGTAGAAAACTTGTACTCAATAGGGACTTAGTTACTACGTGATCTAGAGAGACATAGTGAGCACATCACATGCAGTGAACATGGTCAATGACGTATCGCTTAGAGCAAAGTATAAACTCAACATGCTTCATATGCTGAGTTCGAGTGAACTAAGCATTCACTCAACACAAACCAACTAGTAACTTAGTCTTAATCCATAGTGTATTATGAACTTCTGTATGCAAGGAATTGTTATTTAATTTGTACGAGCGAGAGTTATTATAGAAATACGAGTTATTGTGACCTCTTAAGTAAAATAATGAGGTTTCATTGTATAAAAGTAGAAGATTGTAGAAAGAAAAAGTATAAAATTTAACTAATATATGCGAAAAGTCTACCACAAAAGAACTTTGTCCTTGTTTTGTCGAGGTATCAACTTGTTTTATCGCAGGACGTTAGGCGAAAAAGAGCATGCACATCACACGCTAAGTAATCTCATCAAGTTTTTGGTGCGAGGAAGTACATGTTAAGCAATCAAGTAAGTAGCACAGAAAAGAAGTTGGGGAGAATTTCAGAAAAGGACAAGTAGAATAGGCTGCAAAGGGTCACGGTCATACTTGTCCAAGGCATGTTTGGCTATGGCCGTATGTTCTAAATACCCCAAATTTATCTTATCTTTACCTCTTATACATAGTCTAGGAAATTACTTTCAATTCTAGGTTGATATGCTTGGAAGTGACGTTTCGACATATTCATATGCAAGCGTGGCAGAACTGAAAATGTCCAGAATGTACTATAGGGGAGGCATGGTAGTTGAATCCCCGACCAAGCATTAGTTGTACTCTTTGCAAGCACCCTTTTTCCTTGCAACTGTCAATCTTTAATGCTTATTTCCAATGTCGTTTTCAATGTATTTTATTCTTTCTCGCATTTTATAAATGAATTTTCCAAGAACGTGGAGGAAGGTTACTTTCTCGACATTGGTCGTGACTTTTGGATTTCAATCGGCTGACTTGTTCATCGAGATAAAACAAGTGCCACACAATTGTTCGTCTCGAGATTGAAACGTTACGATTTTAACACCCAGGAGAGCAATAACTTTTCAGAGTCTTAATGACGCGCACTGGTATGCTAGCACCACTTTCTGTATATAAACCTATGCACCCTTCCTCAGCCAGTGGCACAAATTGGCCGGACACGCAAGATCTTTACAACCTCCACATTCTCTCCATCATTCTACGCTAGTTGAGAGCCTGAAGTATAAGACAAAGGAGAATTCACTACTATAAAACTGATAATACTTGACACCTAGAGCTTTGATAATCTTGACAATTTTAATAATAACTTTCAAGTAGAAAGAAAAACGTCAAGAATAAACAAAAGTGAAAAATGCATAATTTTTTATTTTTTATTTTAAATACTTGTAAGATTAAAAGCGTCAAGATTAATTTTAATTACTTCACATTTTTTTAATGTCAAGTAATATATTTTTTCTCAAATTTCTAAAAATAAAATATTTTCCTCTTTTTTTTTCTCAAGTTTCCCATTTTTTTGTAACATTTTTAAAAAAAAGCCCTAACTTTTTCCTCGTGTTTCTCCCATCCACGATTTCTTCACCTTGGTCACACACTTCTCCAATCACACTGGAAAATCTAGACAACCATCCACCACGCTTAGGCTCTAACAGCCGTTGATTTGTGCCCGAGCAAATATCCCATCAACGATTGTGATACCCACATCAGTCTCTTTTTCTCAAGCACTATTGCCACATGTGCAATCACCCTCTATTCAATCGACGACACATCATCGCTGTAGCTCTGGCACCATCATCGTCTACAAGGAAACACTCCAAAAAAAGTTAGGACTTTTCACATTTCAAGCTACTTGGTGAAGAATTTCCTTATTGTAAGAACAAAGACTCTTCTTCTTCCTTTCTTTTACATCATTTTCCAACTTCAGTTGCTTTGGATTTCGCTTTGGGTTCTTCGTCAACCAATAATTCGAGGTTAGTCTTCTTCTTCTTCCTTTCTTCTACATCATTTTCCAACTTTTGTTATTAATAGGCTAGTTAATTGGAATTTGTATATTGTTTTGTTGCCATTCAATTTATTTATAGTTTCGGTATTCCAATGGTACATCTCTGCTAGTTGAAAAATGGAAAGTTTCTTCTTTATGCGAAGCGTACACGAAGAACTATTAGCATAGAATATATTATCTCAATGGATGCTAAAAAGATTTTGAGATCAAGTAGCTCTTACATTGGAAAACTAAGGTGAGACCGCACTTGATGAACAACTATGAAATTTATCGGTTGCATACTTTGCTGTCTGTGTTAATATAATTACAACACTGCAAAATTTCACACTTCTTAAGTCACAAATTATGATTTCAATTATATGTAGTATACATTAAGTTTGTGAGAATGACATTATGATATAAAACTTAGGTCTATACTTTAGGTAATATTCTGGTTGTCCAAGCTGCTGGTTGGAATGGAGGTAATGTTCTATGTCAATTAGGGCTTGCTTAAGTTATGTAATTTAGCTATATTCAAACACCTATTTCAATTTTTAACAAGAAAAGAGATTTTGATGACTATTTATTCCTTTAAATGATTAGTTAAGAGAAAATCATCTTATGGCATTGGGTTCGTGAAGTCTGCAACATATGATATTTGAGATCACAATGTGTTTTTTACTTGTCGAAAGAATTTGGTTGCAAATATTGAGCTTTCAATTTTGTTTATTTTTCCTACACTTCTACTGTTTTGCTATGACATTTCATTTTTCTTTTTATCATCTTATAGGATGCATCATCCTCATAGGATGTTTCTTTAATCCATTAATTCTGGCATGACTATAAAAGTATAAATATCATGTAGATTCTTGTCAAGTACTTTATGGAGATAAGTCCTAATGCCTATAAATTATTGACTATTTCTTCTACTTCCATCATTTTGTTTATCTCTCTCTTTCACTTTCTATTGTTTCTTATACTAACTATTTTAAGGAGGAAAATTCAATGTCAAACAAGGGTGGGTTACATCTATTAATTTACAACTTTTCAATTATACAGTACAGAAAGATAAACTGCACATACAAACGAAAGCAACGCTTGTTGTTTGTTTTGTTCTTTTTGGTAGTAACAAGTTTGAATAGATGAAAGACCTTCCATGCTGATAATTTATTGTAGGATGGTTGTTTTTTATATCATGTTGATTTTATTTACCAGAACGATCTTTTAACCAGTAGGTTATATAGACACACACACACACACCACTTATTTATATAGAGCCACACGTACATGTACACAACTAAACAAAACCAACTAGAATCATCAATATAAATCTTTGTATCATTCATAACTTTAAATTTTTATTATTTTTTTATTTTCCTAAAAGTCATTAACTTCTTCTGATTGGTTGTTCAATCATTTTATTTTGGAAGAGTATCTTAGTGATTTAGAACATTTATAACATTTTGTCAAGGCTATGAAGTTTGATATAATGTTTTCAAGTTCAACTGGCCACACCTTCACGTAAGGGTAGTGCTTTTATTGAAGAAGTTGGGTAGGATTTAATAGATCATTGAATCTTCTTACATTGAAATGGTCTGTAGTTGTAGTTAACTCATTTTGTGGCATATTGGTTAGAAAGAGACATGCACAACGAAAAAAGGAATCAAAATTACTGTCATAAAATTCCAACAATATTGCATGTATTGCACCAATTTTAGAGATTCATAGTGGTTCATTTACAATGTATGAAACCTTAAAGCATTCTCTGTCTCATGGCATGCTCTTTTTTTTTTTCAAGCTGTCTTAGGTACCCAAATCGTTGTTGTAGCTTACCAAGTGTGTTCAAAATGCCAAACTTATTGACAAACATGTTGGAAAAGTTATGCATGATCTAACCACTTATCAATCAATTTAAAAATAATCTCATTATATTTTCTTGTGGCTTTTATTGAAACTCCCACCAATAAAATTTGCTTTGTTTGGAAGGAAAATGTTAGGATACTTTCTTACAGGAACAAAATATGAATTTATTATAATGTAACTATAGAAAATACAAAATAAAACCAAGTATAAGGCACTTGGAACCTCCCTCTTGAGTATTCACTCAAGCCCTAGATCACTCCACCAAATGCCCCTTCCCCCCGCTCCCCTCACTTACACTCTCTCTATTTATAACAAGCTGTAACCACAGTTACACAATACATACTAGTAACCACCTTTATACAATAATTACTAGTAAGGTGTTTGATGATATCTCCAAAATACTTCTGAGGGTGTTTTGTTCTTCAATTTTCATGTAAAATTATTGGAAAGTTGAGCTTACGTATGATAAGATCATAATAGTTTTCCCTCTATGAAATTGATTGTGTTAACAAAGAAAGTGATAGTGGTATATTATATTCAATAATTTTCATTTTTTGAAATGATATAAATGAAAGAACAAGAAAATGGGAAGGCAACAAAGGGGAAGAACTTTCTGATTTTTCTTTGCATATGTTCAATGGTTGATTATCATTATTATTCTTTTTATTATGACTAGTAAACAACACGTGCAATGCACGTGAAAATCACACACAAAAAAATTATTGTTTTAATTTTATTTTATAAAATTGGAACTGTCATTATAATATTTTCATATTTATATCATTTTTATATTCACATCGTAATGAGTAGAAAATAAATCTATTCAGTAAAGAGAAAATGTTGTTATCTTTCGAATGTATCTTTGAATTTGATTTGTTTGCACAATTCAAATTCCATTTCTTAACATCTTTAGCTTACATGTTGCAAACTTAACCATCTAATCTATATATTTCTAAATAAAATAGAAGATAGAAAGGTTGTTAGTTGTGTACTAACATATAGCATTATGTAATATTAGTTATGGAAGATGGAAAAATTACATTACGGCCCTAATAACATAGAGCATTAACTAATATCGGTTATGAGATCAAAATTTTTTTTTTCAAATAAGGAGATGAAAAGTTAACAAATTGTACTTCTATTTTGTTGAATGTGAAAATGATCACAAACATTAAATCTATGTGAATGATAAAATTACCACTGAAGCAACATTAAAAAAAAATTATAATGAAAGGATAAAACATCCACCAAAATTATATTTCTTTTGAAATTATGAAATTATAAAGGTGAAATCATAATTTTTTTAATGATTTTATAGGTAAAAAATTAAAAAAATGACTTTAATATTTCTTGTTTTACACATTTTATTACCTTTATTTATACTTAATAAATTTCAACAAAGTTTTAACAAAATCAAAGTATAAGTCACCCAACCATTTCGTTAATAAAATAGTTTTAATAAAAAAAAATTAAATGAAAGAAAAAACATGAGCAAGATTCTCATGGTTACATTAAAAAAGGATTCTCAATATTACATGATTTACATATATACATGTCAACCACGACGTTGGTGGTTCAAGTTTCTCCAATTTATGTTGTCTACTAAAAAGAAACCTATAGATGGAGGAATAAACACAAGCATACTTCAATATAAAAAAAAAATAGACAACAAAACAAAATTAAAAAAAAAAAGAGAAAGAGAGAATAGAAAAACATGATTTGATTTCTTCTCATTCTTAGCATTTTGTTGTGACTTGTGAATATGAATGAAAAAAAATAAGATATTTATAACAAGATTTGAAAAGGAAGAATGGAGTGATTTTTTTTTCTTTTAGAAAAGTTATAATAAGGAATAAAAAGTTAAAAAAATCATTTTCACTATCATTAAAAGTTATAATAAAAATGATACAAATATTAAATTTATATGAATGGCAAAATTGCCACTAAAACTAAAAAGTGACATAATGAAAGGGTAAAATGGAGCTAAAAAATTTATCCACTTCCACCCTTTTATATATAGTATAGATTATTATTATAGTTATTATAATTATTGTACTTATTTCTATACTTTCATGGGCTATTTATGGAACATAGACCAAGATAACCTAAGCTTGATCTATTTTTTCTTTTTTTTCTTCTTATTATGCCGCCACCATCGGAGCTTTTATTTTAATATAGCAGTTGATTATAAAAATTAGAGTTTTAGGATAGTTTAGAAAATAATTAGATAAATATTGTAGTTTATTTTTAAAAAAACAGGAAGATGTCTGGTCTTCAAGACCAGACAAATACCCACCCATGACCTCCTTCCTTCCAGCCTCCCTCCTTCCTTCCACCCTCTTACTTCCATGCTTCCATGTTATCGAGATTCTTACCTTTCATGCTACCCATGAAGGTTTGCCTTTATCATGGAGAAAATCTCTTCTCACCCATTAATTTTCTTTTCTTCCCTTTTAAATCTTTCCTTTCCATCTTCATCTTCCCCACCCTAGCTAATTCTTCTTCTTCTTCTTCTTATGTTTTAAATTTCCTCCACCCTAAATCTTCTTCTTTATAATTTAGTTCTCGTAAATTTTCTCTTTTCTTTTAAAATCGCATCCGGTGAAGTCTTTTTCTTTATTTTTTTTATTATCGTCATTAATAAAATCTCATGATGTTTACTCCGGTAAATTCCATTTCCACCACCAGAGTATCTTCATCTCCTTTCTTTGTGTCTCTTGTTTTTTTCGACTGATTAATGGAACTTTTTTCTTGGGTTTTGTCGATTTTGTATTTTTTTTAGAAATTGTTTGAGTGAGGGAGGGGGAGAGAGGTTGGAGAGTTGAACATGAAATTTAGTGTTGGATTTTTACTTGGATTAAGGGTGGAAATGTGTTTTTGGATGTTTGTTCTGAATTTTTGTTTTTGGATGTAAACAGGGACTGGGAGAAACAAGCCTAATTATCTAGCTACGGTGGATGTTGATCCTAATTCTCCTAATTATTCTAAAGGTATCCATTGATTGTCTTTACTGTATCTTGGGGATGAATTTTTGTTATTATTATTTTAATTGTTATTAGATTTTGTTAAATTTAAAGGGTTTGGATTTATGTTTAATTAATTAAACAAATTTTTGTTAAATAGTTAAAGATAATTACAGTTATTAGAATCTTAATTGTGGTTAGATTTGGTTAAATTTTTAATTAATTGTTAGTTACATGTTTTTAATTAATGGTTAATTAGATTTTGTTTTATTAATTGTTATTATTTTTAATTAATTATTAGTTAGATTTTATTATCGTTATTATGTTAAGAGGTTTAGATTTTATTTAATTAATTGTTATTATTTTTAATTAATTATTAGTTAAATTTTATTATCGTTATTATGTTAAGAGGTTTAGATTTATGTTTAATTAATTAAAAAAATTTCGTTAAATTTTGTTAGTTTTGTTAAATTAGATTTTGTTGTTAAATAATTAAAGATAATTTTGTTATTATTATTTTAATTGTTATTAGATTTTGTTAAATTTAAAGGGTTTGGATTTATGTTTAATTAATTAAACAAATTTTTGTTAGTTTTGTTAAACATAATAGATTTTGTTATTAAATAATTAAAGATAATTATTGTCATTAGAATTTTAATTGTGGTTAGATTTGGTTAAAATTAAGAGGTTTATATTTATGTTTTTTTTTTTTTGCATGTTTTTAATAATTTATACTAAATTTCTCATAATATTATATATATATTTTTGTAGTTTTGTTGGGTTGAGGTAATATAAAAAAAGGAAGAATCATCAGCGATTATAGAAAAAGTATAATCGTTCCTCAATTTGTAAGTTTATTTTCATTTAATATTGATCTGCAATGTTACATAGGAAAATTATTGAGCATATTATTAGTTGATATCTGATTTCATTTTGATATTAAAATTATGGTATATGCATATTACTCTATTATTTATGGTTATGTATGGTTATGTAAATGTTAGAAAGAGACCCTATTATTAAGTCAAATTCTATTATGCATAAACTTATTGTGCAAAATGAAAATATATATTAAAAAAATTAATTTATGTGTAGATTTATCTTAATAAATAGAAGCTAAGATCGTTTTATATTTTTATAATATATTGTTCATTTTTTCTTTTTTTTTTAGAAAATGGTGGACAAAATTTTGGAATTTATGTTGTTTATGAATGGTAATATGATTGATGGTGTTGATGGAGTCGATTATGATCAACCAACTTGTGGAGGTTTTACCGTAAGTGTGAACAATGGAATTGTTTTCAAACAATTCATTGAAATTGTAGGATCATCAGTTGGGATATACGCATAAATCATTTAGAAATTATATATAGACATCAAAATCTAACTCCCTCGAGGCTAATAAGATTTGTGTCATTCCCTATACCAAATGAACAAGCAATGAAAACTATGTTTTCAATTGCAATGTAAATCCCGAACATGGTGCATCTATATGTCAATGTAAGTAGAGTGGGTTTGGCTATAAACTTGAATTCTGAACCATTTGGTCAGTTAGAAGATCAAACTCAGGTTATTGTCCCTGACTCTGAACCAGTTGCATCGCTGGTATATGACAATGAAAAAATGGTGGCTACTAACGAATATAGGGACTTTCTAACAAAAACAGACGATGAGTTTGAAGAATTTGACTTTGATGGTCGTGAACATGAATTACCATTAAATACATTCACTCAGATAGATATGGATGTAATAGATAGTATTCGTGAGCACGACCCAATTGTAGCGCCCGTGGTTGTTGACAATACAGAATTGTATAAGGAAATGGTATGTCAAGATAAAGAAACACTACAACATATGGTAAAATGTTTTGCCATTAAGAATCACGCACCATATGAAGTAGTAGAATCAACATCGACTATCTGGACAATTCAATGTAAGAAGTGGACAGAAGGTTGCACGTAGAGGCTTCGTGTATCAAAGAAAAAATCACATGGTATGTTCGAGATTACTAAATTACCTGACCAACACACATGTTTTTATTTCGAACTCAGTCAGAGTCATGTAAAATTGGATTCTTCAATGATGGCTAGAGAGTTCTGTGATGCTGTAAAAGAAAAACCATCGATCAACATTGCACAACTACAGTCTGACATCAAAACAAAATTTGGATATCATGTTCCCTATCAGAGCATGGGATGGTAAAAGAAAAGCGGTGGCCAAAGTGTTTGATGACTGGGACAAATCATATAAACTTTTATCCATGTGGCTGTGTATGGTTAAACACACTAATCCTGGAACATGCGTGGAATGGAGAGTGCATGACACAAACATTAAAGGGCATGTCATTCTCACTTTTGTATTTTAGGCATTTAGTCCTTGTATAGAAGCCTTCGACCGATATCGGCCGATTATTCAAATAGATGACGCTCACTTGTATGGTAAATATCGAGGCAAGTTACTAATAGCCACATTTGTCGACTCAAATGGACATCTTCTCCCACTTGCATTTGTTGTTGTAGACGAGGAGTCTGCAGATTCCTAGGGGTGGTTTTTGCAGCACCTTAAAAAATTTGTATTACATGATAAGGTATGTTTATTTTCAAATCGACATGCTGACATTATATCAGTTGTAAACAATCCAACAAACGAATGAACAGAACCTCAGTGCCACCATAGGTTCTGTTTGTGTCATATTGTCAGCAACTTCAATAAAAGGTTTAAGTTTAATACATTGAAAATTATATATATCGTGTCGGATGTCAATTTCAAATTCAAAAATATAATAAAGCAATTGAAGACATCAGAAGAATTAACAACAATTGTACTTTTTCGACGACATTGATATTGAGCAATGAACCCAAGAACATGATGGCGGATTTAGATATGGATGGATGACAACAAATCTATCAGAGTGCATGAATGGAGTCCTAAAAGGGGCTCGAATGTTGTCGACAAATGTTCTTGCCCAAGCAACATTCTATAAATGTGTCAATTATTTTGAGAAAAGAAGAGAAGAAATCAGAGTTTCGTTGGAGCATCGAGATAAATACACTCAGTAATAATTTCTAACCCTCAATTAGTTTAAATAATTTTATATATGGTACTAAGTGAAGTCACTTTGCAGGTACGTCCTTGATAAAATCATGAAATGGGCTGCAAGATCTAGTAAACATGAGGTTCAGTCATATGATCGACATGAAGGCGTGTTTCATGTAAAAATCGGACGTCATAGCCTTAATGTGAAAGGAGGAAATATTCAAATATTAAGGTTGAATGCTTCAAAAGATACTGTTCATGTAATAAGTGGCAAGCTTTTGGTATACCATACTCACATTTTATGGCAGTCTGTTCACGATTTAACATGAACTATGAAGATTTCATTGAGGACTACTACAAACTTTCAACGTATGCTTCGTGTTACTCTCTTCAGTTTTAGCCTGTACCACATGAAGATTACTGGATTACACATGTTATGCCCATCTTACATCCTGACCCATCATTGTTGAGAAAACCCGGTCGACCGAAGAGTTCACGATATCATAATGAGATGGATTGGAGGAAACCGAGTGCTCAAGTACAATGTGGATTTTGTGGTCAACGAGGTCACAATCGAAGGAAATGTCCTTTGCTACAGAGACGGACATCGGACAATTAAGAAATTGTATACTTAAATTTTTTTCTATGTGTACAAAGTGGTTTGATAAACTTATTTTCTATGTAGCATTTTTTGTTGTACTTTCTTTTTTACTTTCTAATTAATATTTTTTGTGTAGATTATGACTTTAAACCTAGGACCGATTGATCCTATCATTCGGTATGATCAATTTTTTCATCGATCTTCAATTGTGTGGGATGATAGAATGATAGATGAGTTGGATTGTATACGTAGAGAGGTAGTAGTCCAACGCAATATCTCACTTCACCGTAACATATTGCCTCTACTCCAAGAACCTGGATTTTATGGGGTGGCTAGATTGGGTTTCATCCTGTTAGATTGGTACCTTATTACAGCACTTGTTGAGAGATGAAGATCAGAGACACATACATTTCATATGCCCACTGGAGAGTGCATTATCACCTTGTAGGACGTAGAAGTATTGTTAGGGATGCCTATTGATGGGGAACCTGTTATTAGTCAAGAGCATGAAGACTGGATAAATTTATGTCAGATGTTACTTGGTGTGGTCCCACCCAGTGTTTTAAAAAGCCCACTAAGGCGCGCGCCTAGGCTCAAGGCGCCACCCTAGGGCTTATTTGTGAGCAGGCGA
>JBBPDI010000020.1:5690108-5705345 GCA_037974545.1 Cucumis variabilis | reverse complement strand
GTCATTTATGTATATAGGATTTAAACTACGGTACTTGCAGTTTCTCTGCATTTTGTTTGCCTCCTCCTAGATTTAAAATCCTCATATTTATAAGTAAAACGTTTATTTTCATAGGAAACTACATACAAAAGCCCTAATTTCCTGCCTTTCCTTTTTCTTATTATGCATTACCCATTTAGGGTTTACCTAGAAATTTTGCACTATAATTTACCCAGAAATTTCTAAGTAAATTTACCCAGAAATTTCTAGGTAAATTTACCCAGAATTTTTCATATTTCCACAGAACAACAAGAGAGAGAGAGAAAAAAAAGAAGATCTAAAATGCATAAGAAGAAGAAGAAGAAGAAGAAACACAAACCTTTAAGAAAAGTGAGGAGAGCCGTCGGAGAGGAACGCTTTGGCCGAAGAAAAGCGAAGAGGAACAAAGAGGAGGAACGCCCTTGCTGGTGAAGAGGAACTGAGGAGAAAAGTATGAGAAAAATCGTGAAGAAGAATGAAGTGAGGAAGAGAGAAGTCGAATAAATGAGAATGAAAATAAAGATGGAAGAAAAAATTAGGAACGGAACTGGAGAAACTACTTTTATTGGTTCCCACTAATTCTTAAGGAAAAAAAGAAACGTTTCTAATAATTTTGGGAATGAGAAACAAGAAACGTTATCAAACACATCCGTTTCTTACAAAACTAGAAACAGAAACGAGAAACAGAAAACAAGAACGTTACCAAACGGGCCCTAATTTGTAGGGAAATTTTTAAAAAGAGTAGATTTTACAAAATATTTACAATTTATAGCAAATTCTATCATTGATAGTCATTGATATGCTATAGTGATAGAAGACTGTCAGTGATAGAATCCAAAATTTTGCTATAACTTGTAAATATTTTAATTTATTTTACTATTTTAAAAAATGCCCCTAATTTGTATTCATGCATAGTAAAAGTACATATCTTTTTTTAAAAAATTAAGTTGAAAGGACTTTGTAAAAGTTTTAAAAGCTGAAGGGTATTAGTGAAGCAAAACACTTAACAATTTTTCATGTCAAACCAGGGTAAGAATCTCTTTTTTTTTTTTTTTTTTTTTGAAAGCTTGAAAATACTTTTGAAAAATTCATAATTATTTTATCCAAATTACATGATATCTTTTTATAATTTTTCCATTAAATAGTCTTTTTAAATATAATAATAAATCAAAAAATATTTGTTTTAATAATGATTTATCCACGATATTTTGTGGATCTTTTAAAAAATATAATAAAATGCTATACCAATTTCAAAAATGAAAAAAGGCCACAAGCTCATAATTGAGAAATACAAAAAATGTATCATGATTAATTGGCATACAATGCCTAATATATTTGAAAAAAAGATAATTTAAATTTGGCTAACCAAAACTAAATGAGATTTAATCGTTTAAATTTAGGTAGTCAAATTTAAAAGATTTTTTTCAGTACTTTTTGTTGCATGATCATTTATATTTGTTACACAATCTTTTAAATTTGGGCTAGCCAAATCTCAACTATCTTTTTCAAGATTTTTTGTACACAATCATTTAAATCTAACTATTTTCTTATACGAATAGCGACGTTTCTTTTCTTTCCAAAATCATTTATATTTGGTTGACGATTTTGAACAACCACTAGTTTGAAAAAAAAATATATTTTTTACATTTGGTACACGATCTAGAACCAAATTAAAAAAAATAAAAGAAAAATGGAAGAAGAAGAAAGAAAAATGGAAGAAGAAGAGAAGAAAGACGATGGAGAGAAAAAAAATCGTAGAAGAGGAAGAAAAGAAAGATGATGAAAAGGAAGGGTAAATTTGGAATATGTTAAAAGAACGACCAGTTTAATGGACCTTCTCATTTTGTTACCTACACAGTAAATATTTTAACTATTTGTTATATTTATAAAAATTAATCATATTTTATTGTGGTTAAATATTTTGTCAATTCTTTTTTCCTTTTTTCTTAAGAATCACTTGGATTGCAGATATTGTTTCATGAGTATAGATATTAAATGTTTGATATTTGAATGTTTATATCTTAACTATTTGATAATTAATGTCTTGGATGTGGAGGATAATTGATTTCTTATACTTAAATATTTGTCATGTTCAATAATTAGCAAAAAATAAAACTAATTAATTACTTAACTAAATGCTGGAGATTAATTAAATTTGACATAAAATAATTTATTGTTATGTTTTAGTTACTTATCAATAAAATAAAACCAAGAGTACCTTTTACCTAAACATAATTAAATCAATTACAGAAAACAATTCAATTAATAAAAATATTAATAATTAACAATAATAATTTATATAAAAATCTTACACTTTCAAATAGTATAAAGAAAAACTTATGTCACACTAATTTTAAAGTTCTGATAATAATATCTTATATTTTAGAAAATAAAAGTCTATAAAATAAATAGAAATATTAAATGTTTGAAATCCCAAATGTCTAATTATAATTAGTTGTAATTTTAGAAATAATAATTAAATATATAACCACATTTAAAAAATGTAAAAATAACAAAATCTATTAGGATAAATGATAAACTTTTATGGTCTATCATAACAGATCAATATATTTTGACAGATTTTATCATATTTATAAATTTTTTAAAATGTTATTACATACTTAACTATTTCAAACCTGGTAGATATATTTTCAATTATTAGTAGGTATTTAATGATTTGTTTTATGTATCTATTAAAAAAAAGGATTTAATTGGAGTTAAAGCTTATCAATAATTAAATGGAAGACATTGATGTTAGTTGACTAACAAACATTTTTATAATTATAGAGTTCTCATAATTGGAGAGAGAAACAATGAAGGGACTCCACCTATTTAATTTAAGAATTTGCAATGAAGGATGATTATGTTTATGATTGTGTGGGAAAAATGATGTTACAATTTCACAAGCCCAAATTATGATCCTCTTCAACTTATTAATTAATTAAACAACCAAATGCATTTGATAAAAATTTATTAATAAATAAACAATCATTTTTATAAATATTTGAGAGAGATAGTTTATAACTAAAATTAGATTGGATGTCTTATCAATTAGTATTTAATATTTAATTATTTTGTTAATTAAATATAATAATATTATCACTGCGATGATGTATAATGAAAAAAAAATCGTCTATAAATTTAAACTTTTGAGTCAATTAATGATTTAAGATAGTATGAAAGCAGTGTATCTTTTTAGGATGTTTAAACTCATAATTTCTTCTTTATTTTAGAATTATGACTTAGACATCATAGTTCTTTTTTTTCTTTTTTGCAAATCTTCTCTTTCTATATTATAAATTTATCAACGTCACGTAAAAGTCAAGTGTATTTTTTATTTTTCAAAATTTGGCATCACCATAAATACACTAAGTAAGGGTACAAGATTGTCATTCTTAATTTCTATATATCAAACCATCTGTAAAAGATTGTAGTTGAATTAATAGTTACATAGTTTAAATCTTGCATCTTCTTAGGATGATTAATTAATGTAGTTTTTTTAGAATTTGTTTAAAAAAATATAACATGAAAATTTATAATTTGGGTCAATTAAACACACCCATTTTCACAATCAAATCTTCAATTCACATGCATCAACAAAATTCTTAAAATGTTAGTTTTAAATTATAACTAAGATCATGTTTACAAAGTGAAATGCAAACCATGAAAGATAATCTAAACAGTGAACCTTAATTGATAGCATTTCATTTTTGTTTACCTATGTTCTACAATCACAACGAATTGTGAATTTTGTCTCAAAATGCGCAGTCTAATTTAAGAATAACTAGAGTGCTCAAACTAATTATGATTGAGAATTATGTGGGATCCACTACCTTACCATTACAATAATTTTTAGAGTCAAATAGCAACAAAAAATAATAATTGTGGTAAATATGTGATAGATTGGTAATTCTATATAAACCTGATAAAAAAAACAGTCTAAATATATATGTAAAGTTTGGTTATTTTGATTTATCTCTCAATATAATTTTATTACAATTACATCAATTTTGATTATAAATCAATAAATGTGATATAAAAATGTAAATTAATACACTTAACTATGAAAAGTTAGAAATCTTATAGATACAAATAAGTTCAACAACCAACACGGTAATTTTTCAAATAAAATATGATTAATGGAGTAAATTGATAGATTTTTTAAAAGAAATATAATAAAATGAGTGAACCGATATAATTATAAAATTTTTTATTTAATTAATAAGATATTAATCAATGCTATTGTTGACAAACAAGAACTTAACTAAATTCGTATATGTCCTAAAAGATAAGAGATGTTAATTCAAAATTTTCACCTCAATATATATATATTATTGATGTAAAAAAGTTAAAATATAAAGTATAAGTGGATATTTTTTAAAAAAATGAAAGAAATGAAGTTTTTCCAAACTTTTTATTAGAGAGATTGTAGTGCAAAAAATTGAGGAGTCGTGTCCAAACAACAGTAAAGTATAGGATAAGAGTAGGTGGGCAGAAAGCGACCGGCAAAAGGACTAAAATATGGTGTTAAATTTCTACATGGGTTTAAGGTACCTCCAAGCTCCAAACTCACCTTTTACAAAGCATTCATACAAAATACAAATACAATTCAACTCGACAATTCATTGAGTTTTAAGAAATTGAGATACAACTATGTCTAAGAATACACCCGATGTTGATATTTTATGAAAAAGATTTGAAGCTTAACCTTGAGGTGATGTACATAGAAGAACAAAGAAATATGATTGTAGGGTATATTTCTTTTAATTTTTAAAATTTTAATTTTAATTTTTTTATTTAGTTTGCTAAATATTTTTAAGAAATTAGGTGAGTTATGAGCTTTAGATTTAAAATTCATCTCAAATTATGTGTCTATGTATATATAAAACTTGATGTCTTATCAGTTATCCTCTTCAAATATGTGGAAGGAGATACACGTATGTGAAATTAAAAAAAAAAAAAAAGGCGAGATACTCCATGACACGTATCTAGCTACCACATATTTAGGTGTATCAATTTGTTTATAAAAAAATCAAATCAATAATCTATAGTATTTTATGAATAATGTTAAATTGCATATTTGGTCACTTCAATTTGGATAAAGTAAGGAGTTAATCCATGTAGTTTTAAAAGTTGAACTTTAATCTATGGTTCGATATAACTTCATATATAGATAGATAGACTCTAAGATTTTTCTTGAATAATCTCTATTACAGGTGTTATTTATGAAGCTTTTATCAAACTATTTGTACTAAATTATAATTATAAATCATAAGACATAAACTCTAATGTCCTCTAAATCATATGGATACAACTCACTTTGTAAAGATTGCAAACGATGTAATTAAAAACGTTCATATGAAAACATGTGAGTGAGAGTATCTTATTCAATGAGTTTTGATGAAATGGATCGAGAAATTATTAATCTCTCTTTGTAACGTCACTGATGGAAGAGATTAATATTTCACACAATCAATCATAAATAAATAACTCGATCTAAATCCTAAGTGAATTATGGACTCATGCCTGTAAGGGCATGTCCTTTGTTTTCTACGGGTGCGGGTGGCTCAAACCATCTTGGAGACTTAATCAAATGAAGAGCTAGCAACATAACTTTACAAGATGGAATTCAATTCTTTCTTGTTAGGGTATAAGTGATGACTAGTCCCCTTAAGTGGCAACTTCAAGACTCGATAAGGTCCTACCTTTTCACTAGTTTGGGAAGAGATAGTTTATATGATAAGACCACAAACAAACTGTTCATCAAAGAGTCAATGATACTTAAGGATAAAAAGATAATTACAGAGATAAAATATGGACGTTTGATTCAACTGTATTTATATCCATAGACGCAACATTTTCTATATTGTATGAGACTATGTTTTAAGTACACATATTGTTGTTAAATAATATAATCTCAATATGCTCTAAAAAAACAACAAACTATCATCCATCGATGTGAAACGTCAAACATGAGATAAAACTTGACACAAACATGAGATAAAACTTGACAGAAAGTATTAATTTGAACCCATTCAAATTACTACAACCCAACTCATGATGCATAAGAGTAGACAATCTTTATTCACAACTAAGAAAAAGATAGGGAAACAAGAACAAATCTCAATTTGTGTTTGATAGATTCATAAAACATCAATTTTATGAATCTAAAATGTTAAAGTTAAAATAACTGTTTATGAGATAATTAATTTAACATCTTTTTAATTAGCACTAATTAACGAATCTTTCAAATACAAAATTTAAAAGTTAAGAGATTGACACCTAACATTTTTTTTTATCATGTAACAAAGTTAATTTCCAAAGATTTCAATGTTTATTTGTATCAATTTCAATTAGGTCTATTATATTTGAATTTGGATAATTATAATGTGAAGCAATTTTAGAGATAGTAATAGAGTGTATAACAACAACTTTTAAAAATTACAAATATAACAAAGTTTATACGTGAAAAACTTCTATCATTGATAAATCTAACTGATTTTGTTGTATTTATAATTTTTTTAAAAAATATTTTATATATATTAATATTTTGAATCTAATTATTATATTTATAATTTCTTTATTTTAAATTTTGTATATTTATTTTAAATTTTTATATACACGTGATAGAGGTGTTCAACTTAATTAATTTTTTCCTTTGAAAAAATCAATTAATACAATACAATTGAATTCAGGAAAGAGAAAAGTACCATTTGTTAAGAAGTCCGCCACGTATGAAAATATTAGTGACAAAAATGTAGAAAAGTATTATAAATTTTACAGAGAGAAAAATGGGGCATTCTCAAAAGTATAACAAAACCGTAAATATCTTAGTGCAGAACAATTATAAAAATAAAAAAAAACTCACATGCCCACAATAAAAAATACCCAAAAAGTCCCTTATTTAATTAGCACCGAGCACAAAATATATTTGGTAAACGGTGGTCGTTTAGATTTAGCTATTCTAGTCTATAAGATCGTTTAGAATTGATAGTTTATATTTTGCTATTTGGTACACAATGGTTTAAATTTGGATAGTCAAATCTAAACGATTTTTTTAAGATTTTTTTGGTACACGATCGTTTAAATTTGGGTAGCAAATATAAACAATTTTTTTCAAAACTTTTCGATACAGGATCATTTATATTTGGTCTTTAGATTTGATCAATTTTCAAAGAATTTTTTTAAAGATTTTTTGGTACATGATTGTTTATATTGAATAATCGTTTAGATTTGATCGTTTAAATTCGGCTATTTAAATCTAAACGATTTGTAAAAAATTCTTTGGTATACAATCGAAATATTAAAAAAATTGCAGAAAAAGAGAAAAAGACGATGAAATATTGAAAAGTAATAGAAAAGTTGATATGAATTGAACGGAGTTAGATTAATTGAGGTATGGTCAATCACGTTGCCACTTGTAACTAAGAGTCAAACCAATCCACATTCCAACATCAACATGTATCGCATTCCTTTGTTGCAATTGTCTTAATCATCATGTACCCAATATGCCCCCACTTTTACATAACATCTTTTATTTTTCTAATTTTTGAGTTACATATATCCAAAATATTTTGTATAAAACCCAACTATGCATATATAAATACATACATATACACCTCATCAAGTGATTTTAAAATCTTATTGGAGATCAACCCCTTAGTTTGTATGTAGTTCATATGACTTAATTCCAATCTTACTAGTTTTCACATTTCTTCTAATTAAACCAATCATGTATGATATATTAAGTGTTCAAATTTTCTCTTTTAACGATCGCATTTTATCTCTTCAAACAAATTTATTATTAATATCATAGGACGAAAATGTGTTAAGGTCATTTTTATGATAGATAATTTTTCATTCTACAAATTCACCTAATATCATATATGACTAGATTTGAATAAATTATAATATCTAATCTTGCAGTAAAAACATTATGAAATAGTTAGATGTGATGAATGGTCAAATCCAAGAGGGGAAGAGGAAGAGGAAGACGATAGAGTTAGGGTAAGAAGAGAAGTGATGAAGCAGGACAAAAGTTAGAAAAGTGAGGTGGCATGTGTGGGTGGAAATATAAAGTGGTTCACGGCTGCGCAGCCAATGAGAAAAAAACAAATGTACATTGACTTGGTCTGCACAAAGTGGAAAGTGACATGTGATCAATACCTAATTATTTTGAAGACATTGACACTCACATCGACGTCCACGTCAACCTTGAATTATTGCATTCAGATTATCGAAGAAGCATTCTAATTTACATTTTTGTCCCTAACGCACAACCAGTAGCTGCGTAGGCAACTTCGTCCTTTGCCCTTTTTGATTCTATAGAATTAGAAGCCATTGCCAAGCCAACGTGTCTTTTCTTTTTCTTTTTCAATAATTAAAGGATAACTAACATGAATAAAAAAAATTGAAATATGGACCTGAATTGCAAAAGGTCCATAATAATCTTATTCTTCCTCTCTTGCACCACTAACGAGGGTTAAAGATCTTCATTTTGTCCTTCGGGCAGAGAATGGGGAAAAATAAATTCCCCACAAGCTGAACAGTCTTCATTTCCCTCTTTTTAGTTTATTGTTATCTTGGATTTTTTTTAGAAGAAACAATCGTACAACAAATAATTTACAATGCTACATCATCAGACATATATCCAGCGAACCACTTAAGATAAAGGAGTTTGAAGGATTGAAAGACTCATGTATAATTCACTAAAGTTGGGTGTACTATTGCGTGCACCAAGATTTTTGGTTGCCAGAACTAAAGAGAATGAGACAATTTTCATTCCATTGCCCTTAGTATTTATCTCACCAATGAAGAAAGATAGTTTAAAATATTGATAGATTGCCCTTAGTATTCATCAGTTTAACTACTTCTAAACAATCAAATTTATAACTAAAATATTTGATAGCTTGAGCGATAAACTTCTTTTAATTACAAAGCAAATAGTCATAGCACCTTATAGCAACGAGAAATAAACTTCAACCAACAAGAAGTACACAACCCAATTAATCTCTAGGTACCCATCCTAAACCGTCTGGTTTGGTGACCAAAATCCAATTTACATCAGTATTATCAGCTTTTAGAAGGATATCATTGGAGGGTGTCATCTGCTCGTAGGCTGAGAAGTAGAGCAAAGAGTACTTTTCCCAGTTTTCCTTTGTCTAGTCTCTTTGTGCCTAAGCTGAAAGTCAAGGATATATTTTGTCTCTTTATGACCTTTTGTAATTATACACAAAATGAAGTAATCTATTTTACAATAAATAATGTAGATTTTTGGCTAAAATTACAAGAATATTTAGAATTTAAGACATAAATTGATGACCCTAAATGAGAAAAATGATTCATGAATAAGATTTATCTCAAATAGAAAGAAAGGAAGAGGAGGGGAAGAGAGAAAAGGTCGAGAAGTGTGAACACAAGGAAGGTACGAGAGGTATTAGATTAGTTTCACATAAGCACAAACAAGGAAAGAAGGAGGAGCTCTAGTGTGTGAGGGCACCGTCATATTGTATAAATGATTTCAACGTCACATCTACAAAAATGTGACATGTACAATGGATAACTAATACCCTGAGTAATCCTATGTTCTTTTCTGAAAGAAATGAAGTAATCACATCTAAGACTGTACATCTCTTATTTTAGGCATGCTAACTTTAACAATTTATTTTTTTCACATCTATAAGTTTTAGACATCTACATATGTGTATAAGTTTTTAATTAAGAGCATATATCTCATATTATAGTCATGATAGCTTTAACAATTTATCGAGTTTACACATTTATAAGCTTGGGACCTATATGTGTGTGTGAAATAAATCATAAATATAATAGAATGTGGGTGAGATTTGAAATATAAAAAAATAAATTGAAATATTTATAAATATATAGAAAAATGTTATATTCTATCACCAATAGATCATGATAGACTGTTATCTATGTATTGATAAACACAAATAGTAGTTTATTAAAGTCTATCACTAATCGTGACATTTTGCTAGATTTGTAAAGGGTAATACTTGGGTGCACTTAGGTATTACCCATCTTTGTACATTCATTTTCACCAGGCATAAAAAAGAAACATTAAAATATTTCTAAAAAGAAAAAAAAAAAAGCAAAATTTGCCATATCATCACAATATTTATGATTGAACAATCTGATGAGATAAACAAAGATAAGTGATATCGGGACTAAGAAAAATTCTATATAATATATTAAAGAATCCAAAATATTAAGAATCATTTAAATCATGACTCGCTTGTAAAATTAGTTCTCACTTATTTTGCCTACTAAAGAAGAATGATTTTATAAAATATTTACAATCTATAGCAAATTTTATCACTGATAGTCATTTATATGTTGTAGTGATAGAAGACTATCAATGATAGAATTCAAAATTTTGCTATACCTTGTAAATATTTTAATTTATTTTGCTATTTTTAAAAATGTCCATCGTTTTTTTTTATTATTATTATTAAAAAAACCCAAAGAATAACAAAATAAAAGGGAAGCTGAGGTGTTTCTGTTTACCACAAATGTTGGGCTTAATGTAAATTGATGAGTAGCCCAACTTATTCTCGGCTGATGAAATGGGTATTGGTTTAGGAATAAATTATTAAAGCCCACTTGTTTCACTTCACTTGCAATGTGTTTTCGTATTAATAAACACTTAAAACCTATTCCTTTAACATTAAAACACAGAAATCACATTTGAACTTCAAACCTAAAGAAACCAAATTTAGATTGATTGACAGGGAAAAAAATAATTACCGTCTAAATCTTCCAAATTAAGATTCATAAACATTAAAAGAAAATTAATCACAGCTTAGAACTTTACAAATCTTGTTTCCTATGTCATGCCTGAGGTTAAAGCTCGGCCATCAAACACAACTGAACTGAACTGTTTCCGCTCCCAAGCTCTACAACAAAAAAACAACTCAAGTCCGCAAAAATGTGAGATTTGTTCCCAAAGTTGGGAAATGAAATGGTCATGAAATCAACAAAATGGAAAAATGAATTAAAATTTAACAATATTTCAATACTACAAATTACCAAATCACTAAAATCATAAATTAAAGGAATATTTTCAAGATAGCAAAAAAAAATTAGAACTATTTACAAACTATAGTAAAATTTATCAATATTTATTTAAGAAATTTTTTTAAAAACAGTAGATTTTACAAAATATTTACAACATATAACAAATTCTATCACTAATAATCATTGATACGCTATAGTAATAGAAGACTATAGAATCTAAAATTTTATTATAGCTGGTAAATATTTTAATTTGTTTTACTATTTTTAAAAATGTCTCTTTATTTAATTATTTTAAGTTTTTCTTTTTTCGTAAATACTTTTATTTTTTTTTCCATCCATAATAATTCTCTCTAAATTAAATTTGGTTAGCTGTTAAACTATACCTTACCGGAACAAATATTTAATTCCAAAACACGTTATTGAGAGATATTTTAGGAAAATTTAAGAAGTATGATAAAAACAATTCTGCATACAATTTTTAGTTTTACAACTATATTAAAAAATCAAAATGCAAAAATAAAAAAAGGTAGGAAAATGGGAAGAAATGAATATGGAAGGAAAAAAAATTAGATTTGATTTTGATATTTGAGAAAAGATCATAGAAAAAAGAAAGAAAAATGATTAGTTACATTATAATGGAAGATTGTCATGAAGGGTTTCATGAAAATTCTCTAGTACGCTACTAATAAGATATCTAGATGACCTACAATAGTTTGTATGTGTTGTTTTAGGAATAATGTAGTCTGTAATTGGACTAAAGTCCACAGATACATTAAAATTGAAAATAATTGAAAAATTAGCCATCTAAATTGTACTTGGTCACTGCTAAACGTACCTAAGAATTCTATTACTCATATTTTGGAGACTTCATAAGTAACAGAAATAGACAAGATTTTAGGTTAATCAAAATTATGGATTTTTCTTATAAAATTGATTGTGTAATGACTGTTTATATACCTAAATATCCCTTCAAATTTGGAAAGAGATAAAAAAAAAAGACTCTAACCTATCTTTTGAGTTCAACTAATAGTACAGAAAGACGATCCAACCTTTCACTTATTAGAATGAATATCATACCAAATATCACTAAGTTAATCTCATTTGGCAAAGATTTTCAACCTTTAATTGATATGTTTTATAAAAGTTTAATTATATTTTTATTCTTTTCTAACGAGTTATATTTATGTTGAAACTCCTTTTTAGTTTTTAAAATTTCTAGATAAATATTACATTGTTTTATTCATATTTACGTCAAAATTGATAGCAGTGTTTAATAGTTTTCATTCCAATACTTTTGCCAAAACTCAATGTTAATTTGAAGCATGTGGATCCTCACTATTGTTGATTATGCTCTCCAAGTAAAATGAATGCAATCATGATAAGAGTAGATATAACAAACTTATCGGTGGGTATTGAATTTTGTAAAAGTAAATTTATTGGCCATAATTTTATTCATTATTCTACTTCTATATAATTTTTTTAAAAAAAGGATTTTATCACAAAGTATTTTTTGAACAAGTTTCGTCAAAGTTGAAAGGTTCATTGAGAATCACATTTCCTTTGAGATAAACGATAAAGATTCGCATTTCACACAGTAAGTCATGTATAAATCACCTTTTCTTTCTCTCTCTCTCTAAACGACGCCGTTGGAGGTTAAACTCGCAGTCAGATTCCGCACATCGCCGCCGCCGTCATTGAATCCGAAGGAGAAATTAAAGGTTAGGATGAAGAAAAATGAAGGGCGTAAAATTAAAGCTGAATATGAAATTTTGTTTATGGAGAAAACGCTTGATTTTGAAGCACCGGAAAATTGAATCTGTCGGCCCGATTATTCTCGGGCATCGGAATCAGGCACAGAGTGTAGCGGAAACAATGGGAGAGAGAGAGTAGGGAAGGGTTTTGAAAACGACGGAAAAAAAGGCGATGATCGGAGAGAGAGAGAAATAAAAAATAAAAATATTCTTGTTTGAAGATTGTAGGATATGGCGATAAGGATTCTGAACATGAAATTTTGTTGAAGGAAAAAGGGATTCAATGTCCACAATTGAATTTTCTGATTGGCCAACATGTTCAATCCAACTTTTAAATATTACTGTTAAATTATGACTACACACAACAATTACATGTTTGTACTTTTTAAATTATACATCATTCCAGACTTGAGAGAATTCCAACTTGCCTATCATTTTTTTAATGGTAATAAGAACGCACAGACCATTTTTTCTTTTTGGAGAATGGTAACATAATCATTTTAGAGTAATAATTAATTGTATAACAAATTTGAAACTTCGTAATCATATGAACTATTTGATAGAATTTGCTATAGTTGAAATTTTTTACACTAATATTTATATTCTAATTACTATATTTATAATTGTCACTTTTTTTTTATTTGTTTAAATATTTTAAGTCATATTTCAACCCATTTATGGAAAAGACCTAGTTTTGGACGGTTTAGTTCATTTGACATCGAAAGTTAGACTTTAATCCTTAATTATGGTTTCACAAAATAAACTTCAAGAATAGTCTATATACTTCAACCGATTTTATAATTGAATCATATTTTAATTATAGAATGATTGCACATATAAAAATTAGATTATAAAATTAGCATACAAAGCAATATTTAAAAAATTACAAATATAATAAAATCTTTCAAAAACTATCAATAATAGATCATGTTGCAAATGTTGTCAATGTCTAAATATTGGTCTATTAGATCATAAGAGTCTATCACGAATAAACTTAGACTTTGTTATATTTGTAATTTTTTAAAATATTACTATATATTTCATTATTATTATTATTATTTAAATGGCTATCTATTGTAATTATTTTTACTAACTGTACTTGTATAATATGAACAAGAGTAAAATGATTTTTGCTTTCTTTTAAGGGATTTTGTCATTATACATATGCAACAAGTGGTTTCAAATCTTTAGAACATAAAATTTAATAAATATACTTTTTGTTAAATTTAAATAGTATAAATATCCAACATAAAATTTAAAAGTAATGAAAGGGATTAGAAAACTAAGACTATATTACCATGCATGTTAGTAATTAATTTATAATGAATAATATGAAATGTATCGGAGGTTGGGTGAAAATGTTCGAAACATAACTTTATAGAGAAAAATATAAATAGTTAACAAATATGGATTTTGTAAATATTAGACATGAAGTTTAAAATTAATGTTGTAACGTCCTAGAAGGGAGTTATGAATCAACCGATATTATATCTTAATGAGAAAGATCATAAGGACATAAAATTAATGTTAAAAAAACTTAAAAGAATTAAAAATTATTATCTATACCAACAAGGGACACCTTTCTTTTTAGTGGCTCAATTATAGAAATTTCAAAGTTAAACGTGTTTAGCTTGTAAAAATTCTATGTTAAAGGACTTGTGTTGTTGGTTTGTGGGGATAACTTTTTCTTTAATTAAACATCATAAAATATTTTGGTTTTTTTATATCTTTTAAAAAATTAATCATTGGAAACAAAGAGATTAATATTTGAAAACAAAGATTTGTAGACAAAATAGAAATTGTGGAGAGATTTAATAGTAAACGAGAATAAAAAATTAATTGAAAAAAATGGTTGCCAAAGAGTATGAACGAATGTTGAAAATTCTCACATCTTAGCCTACTTTAATAAAGTATAGATATATGTAGAGAGACATATCTCAAAACATCTTGCTATAATTGTTAAATCAACAACAACAAAAAAAACAATCACAATTATTTTGGAAAGATTTAGAGAAAAGACGTAAGTTAAATACGAAATTTCACAAATGTTTTAAATTAAAATTTATTTTTTTAATTGGAAAAGATAATATTTTTTGGACAATACTATCCTTACCATCATTATTAATTAGATATTATGATTATATTCATAATAATATTTGAATTATTTCGTATATTATTTCCTTGTTGAAAATGAATTCAATTTAGTATCATTTTCATAACTTCCTTACTTTAATGTGTATAATTAACATAGTAATAATTTGGAAGTATTTTTTCAGTTAAGTATAAACCAAAATATATTATAATATAGAAAATTTTATTCAATTTTATTATAATCGTAATCATCGTCTTCTTTTCTTTACCCTATTTTCAACTGTCGCCGGCAGCCATTATTCTCCATCACTTTAAGCTAATAAAAATTCATTGATAAATT
>JBBPDI010000020.1:5670235-5681910 GCA_037974545.1 Cucumis variabilis | reverse complement strand
GGGGCAAGACGGCGGAGGAAGTGAAACGACACTACGAAAGGTTGGTTGAAGATGTGAACAAGATCGAAACCGGCCAAGTTCCTTTCCCTAATTACAGAAGGTCCGGACCTGCCGCCAGAGGATTTTGCTTTCTTGACCAAGAACAAAGGTTAGCCCCCCATTTTCTTTTCTTTTCTTTTCTTTTCCTTTCTTTTTTATTTTTTATTTTTATTTTTCGGTAATGTATTTCTAAAATTCACTTCTTAATTTGTTTTCTTGTTTTGAAAATAACAACAACAACAACAACAAAACTAAAACTTTTGCACTCAAAACTTTCTTCTCTCTTTCCCAAATGTAGCCAAAAGTTTTACTGAGTATTTCAAGGAAAAACTACTAAGAAAGTATACTCGTTTTCTTCTTCTTCTTCCTTTCTAATTTAAAACAGTATCTATATTTGTAAATATTTTCATTAGATTTATTATTTGTAATATTTTTTTTAAAAAAATTCAATGTCCAAGTTATGGTATTAGGTTCAATTGACATGCCATCAAATCTATCTACATTTCTAACTATATTACTATGGAATTTAATGTTCATATGAAAGGTTAATTGGAATCTTCGTTATATTATAAAAAAAATTCTACAAACACGAGAAAGTAAAAAATTAAAATATTACAAATATTTTAAACTTAATTCCTTAAAAGAAGTAGAACATTTTTTCCTTTCAAAAACATATATTTGACATTGTTAGTGTACTGATATTTATTTGAATCTAACACAACGAGACTTCATTTTAAACTTCGAGTTATAGTTTCATGATGATTTTTTAACTTTCTATGAGATTGAATTAAGAGGGATGGTTTTGATTAATTAATTAAGTACAACTACATACTATATATATTAACTTAGAGGAGAGGAAAAGTTAGTTGATTAAGCATTAAATTAGTTAAAATTTTATTTAAATTGTAATGTAAATTAATTCTGGTTTATGTGATTAATGCAGGATGAGGAGTCTACAATTGAATTGAAGTAGGAATGTGGGAAGACCGGAGTTCTATATTTCTATCTCTCTCCATTAACTTTTTCTTCAGCTAAAACTTGAAATTTGCAACCAACAAATATTTATATATGAAATATGAAGGCCAAATGTAGCTTAAACTAGTTTTAATTTTCTTCACCCATCTTCAATTGTAATTTCTAGTTTTTATCTTTTTATCACCTGTCTCCAAATTGTTTCACATTAAATAAATACTTACTGTCTTTAGTATAGTTTAAAACACATAAAATTGGAGAAAGGATCACTGGTTGAGTTTACTATGTGTTAAACTCCAAATAATATTAAGAGTTTGTCTTACGTTATTATTATAATTGCAACATTGATTATTAGGTCCACCGTGGTAAGGACTATTTAAACATTAACTTTTAGAAAAACTATCAACTTACCCCTGAAGTTATAAATTATATCAATTTAAAACTCAAGCTAATTACTGTTTTAATTTAAATTCTAAACTCTTATAAGTTTGTTACTTTAAACTCTAAGATTATATAATTTTTTCAATTTAAACATTCTATTATGTTTTATTTGGATATACTTATCAAAGTTTAGAATTTAATTTGATATATTTATGTAAGTCAAGGATTTAATTTGATATATTGAAAAAGTTTTAGAGTTTAAATTGATACTACCTCGAAAGTTTGGAAGTATAAATTGATGTTTGCACATATTTTAATCATGTATTTTTTTTAGTGTAATAAAGGAGGAAGAGTACTCTAACCCTGTGTACTCAAGAGAGAGAGCATTCAACCCTCTAATTTTGAGAATAAATTGCAGAATGTCAAAATTAAAATAGGTAAAGTAAGTTGTCTACCTTCAGAGTGAATAAATTGAGTGACAATAATGAAAATTTTTTATTTTGGAGAAGAAGATTACTAGTATGCTACCAAGAATTGTACATTGGTATGGTGTTAGGTCACAACTTTGATCTTTTAAGTTTGGAAAGTCTGAACATTTGTTTCAGTATCAAGTTACTAGTGATGAGACATTTTACCTCCGTTATTTCTCTTCTTCCTTACTTATAAGATCGAGTGATTGAATCCTTCTCTCATCCGAATTCTCCAATAGATCTTTGGATATTATTTTTCTTAAGAATAACATATTGAAGAAAGGTTTGATTTATTGGGTTCGGCCTGGTCAAGGTCAACTGGCTTGATTTATTGGGTTAGATTTGATTTGGTTCTAGGCCCATGTGAGTTCTATCATATGTGCAATACCTAATAGTTGAGGACGATCAAGCTAGTGTGACATTGAGCCAAGTCAACCCTTTTTTCTAAGTCCATTTGATCATCCATGCACAATAGTTTAATGGGTCACAATTTGAGAAATAATAACTAAATATATAACAATAATTCAAACAAATTGCAAATATAACAAAGTCTATCCATGATAGATTTTTCACTGATGGACTCTTATGGTAGGCGAGATGGGTTTGGTGGGCGGCCAACAAGAAGGCAATTAAATAACCTCTAAAGTGATGCTAGGCGGCCAAGGGTATGAGTGTGTGAGTGGCTTGGGCAAGAATAACCTCTAAAAGGTGTCAAAGGTGCCCAACATGCATCTAGGTGAGAAGGACATTATCATTGAGAGGATAGTGGGGTAGAGTAAGTCTAGGCAAGATGGCTAGCTAGGCAAGTTGAAGTTGGTCGAAGAGCCTTCCACGCAAGGAAGGGGCTTGCGACCATGTAAAGAGGTTAGTTGGACATTTTGGACTCTTAGGCATTTGGTTTGAACATTGGGTGTTTTTCTTGAGATGTAGGTGGGGTTATGAGGAACTGGCTGACCTAGGCAAGTCGGTGGGTGCTTTATAGGAGCAAATCTTGGTGCTAAGGTAAAAGCATCTCGGTGCTTGTCAACTAAGTCAAAAAACAGAAAGGTTTTAGAGATGGGTCTCGAGCCATCTCGTGGTAGTGTTCGGGTTGGACTAGAAGTAGAAAAGGAAATATTAGGGTCTCGAGCATGGTTTCGGGTATGTTTGATCGAGAAGAGTGAAGATCTCAGAGGATCTTGGGTCATTCTCGATTGAGATCACTAAAAGACGCGTGACAAATAGATTTTCTGGCAATTTCTATTGCATGAGGGTTTAGCGTTTTTCAAACGTAGAGTTTCTTTTAAGTACAAAAGACCCTCACTTCTCATCATTTTTCACTTTAAGAGCAAGATAGAGAGAGATAGTAGCAAGAAGTAAGATTTTCTTGCAAAAGGTTGAAGCCAAGCAAGAAGTTGTCCGACTAGCTTCAATTTCGAGTTTCTGCCAATAAGCTAGCTATCTGAGAGGTTGTTGTGTTTGACGAGTTTAAGCTAAAAAGTAAGGATTAAAGCCTAAAGTTTAGATCCAAGTAAGTTAAAGTTTTCTTCTTTCTTATTTAAGAAGCTTAAGAGCAAGTTTGTTAATTTAGGGCTTGTTTTCTTAGGCTATAAATCTGTTGGGAGCTCGTATGGAGCTAGGGCAAACTTGAGGAATCAATCTTGAGCAAGCTAAGACAACCCAAAGAGTTCAAAGGAATCAAGGTTAGTAAGAAAAGAGTTCTCTTAAGTCAAAAAGAAAGAAAGTAAGAGGTTGAAGAAGCTTCCTTTAGTTGGAATCCAAGATTTACTTGATGTTTTCTTGTTATTTACAGGGCAAGAAGAAATAAGGCACATTTATAAACCAAGAATCTAGCCAAAAGTTGTGAGTGACAAAAATAAATTTAAAATGAATTTCTAAGCTTCATTTAAGAATTTATGTTTTAAAGCATGCTTTGACTTTAAGCATTTGAATATGCTAGATTTATGAAATTATTTACAAAGCATGAGTATCAAGTTCAGAAATGAGTTATGAGAAAGCATGATTGAGTTAAATTTCTAAAGCATTCTAATTGATAAATGTTTCTTAAAACATGAGATTTATGAGAATGTGTGTTTGAATGTTGAGTTTTTGCAAGTATTTGAGGAAAAAGATTATTTAAAGCAAAGCTAGATTAGAGACTTTCTTAATGCAAGAGTTTTCGTAAGCATGCTAACTTAAGTAAGTGAAAGTTTTAACATGATAATTCTGAATATGTTTAAGTCTATACTGAGATGTCGTGATCTGTTAGCATACTTACGAGGTAGATTATCTGGTGCACATAGGTCGTGTGATGAGGGTATCTAGTAGATGCCCAAAGTTTCAATCACATATATTAGATAAGAGATGAGGCCTCTATGGATGCCTAGATTTTCCATTGCATGATAGCTATAGTGAGATAGGGTGCTATTAACGCCTAGAGCTTCATCTTGCAGGTACCGTATCATGGGATAAGGTTTCCTTACCTAGAATTTCTTCTCGTAGATAAAAAGAATTCAAGATATAACAAGAAAGAAAAAAGAAAGTTAAAAGCTAAGTTTGAAAAGAAAGTTACTTTCTTAAGTTTATGTATATTTTGCTCAAACACTACAATAAAGTCGGGTTTTCCTGATGCACATGGACGTCGCGGAACATCCCAATGTACGTTGTAAAAAATTATCGCTACATCGTAAACGACGTCGGCGACCACGTCGCAGAAAACTCATCGGGGATACTTTCTGCGACGCCGCTTGCTACCACGTTGCAGAAAGTTTCCCCTGCGCACAACTCTGTGCGTCGCTGAAGGAAACCGTGACGTGGGCGTCGCAGGAACCGTTCGGAACGCATGGGGCCGTCTGCATTGTAATTTTTTTTAAAATTTAATTTTGTTATTATTATTATTATTTATTAATTTAATGTTGTTATTCATTGGTTTCCGATATAATAAAATATTGAGTAAACTGATTGAAATGAAAATAATATTCATTATGAAATCAAACGATGCATTAATTAATATGTTCGATATAGAAAATTAATTGCATTACATTAAGAAAAGAAAAAAATCTAAAATCTAATACTGAAAAATCTAAAGTCTAATGCAATGGACGTCAGACCTACAAGTAATACGAAATTTTTGTTAAAATATCATATATGGAAAGTTAAACAAATTAATTATTATTGAAAAGTGTGTACCCATGCATGCACGATCACGAGCCTCTCTGTGCTCGACTCATTTCCTCGAGCATCTTCTTCATCTCTTCCATTTGTCGTGCATGGTCCGTCATTTGGCGATCTTGCTCCGTCATCTGACGATCTCGCTCCTCCTCCCTCCGGTGTTGTTCTTGGAGCATTCGGTTAGCGTTGTCAAAGCTTGTTTGAGTTCACTAACCTCTGCTACGTGTGTCTAGTAGTCATACGTATTGGAGGAAGAAGATGAAGCGACAGTCCTATACTTGGGTTTTTGGCCCCAACCAAGACCTTTTGAGTAGTCCGGTCGTCTACCCAAAACAGTCTCGCATATCTCGTCCTCAGTTAGTGATTCAGAACCCTCTGGGATGGGCTGAGACTGAAGATCCACCATATGATTTTGCACGAAATAGAAGCTTATGTAAGTTTGAGAGATTATCAGACTTAAAAACATAGAATAAATAAAAGTATTATAAACCAAATATAAAGTTTTCTAAAACTTAAGAAAGCGTCCTTCGCAGCAGGTGAAATAAACTCGCCACTACTACTGGCGTGTGTTTCTTTAAAGTTTTTGTTATTATGTTTTGTTTTAAAAGTTGTCACTCATGGGGCTTTATAACTCATCCTTTTAATGTTTTTTATTTCCCTTACAGGTAAAGATCATGGCTCTAACCCTTGTTAAAGCTCCACCTACTCTACTAGAAGTTTGATTAGATTTTTGTACGACTCATTTTATGTATTCATGATAAATTAAAATTAAGCTAATACAAGATTTAGTTGCCGCTGTCTGTAATAGACTAGTATAAGAGCCTTGAGTTGAGTTTTGTTTGTGTCACCATAATTGGAACTTTGAACTTAGTTTTGTCTAAATCAGACTTTGAATAGGTTGTCCATTGGTTGGGTAAACCTAAAGATGCTTGTAAATATTTTAAGTTTATTAATTTCAAGTTTAGACATTTCTTTTCGCTCTTTATGTCTAAATTTATTTGAAAAGAAATAGATAAGAGGTACAAGTTAAGCAGGGTCAACATGTGTCGTTAGAAGAAGAGTGATGCTGATTGGCTTCACGCCATATCTCAGGCCTAGTAAGGAGGTGTTTCAGGATGGGGTGTGACAGGGGCAGTCATCAAATGTTTCTTCAAAATCTGAGTAATAATATTCTTGTTTTCACAGGTTCATCCTATACATTATATAGGAAAATGATTTTAGATTTTAATATATTTCCTCTCTTTTTAAATACTTCATTTTAGCCCTAATTTTTTAACAAATTTATTCAACTTTACAATCCTAAAAAAAGTGCAAAAAGTTACTATTGTTATTCTCTCTAAAGTTTCAAATTTTTATTCTTTTTATCATGTCTTTGAGAGAATTCTTATTGTATTGTAAGGATTAAATATTGTGAGCTTCAAATTGTATACTCACTCTTTTAGCGAGTTTTTTTTGGAGATTTAAAACTTCAACATTTTGTAACAGTTGGATCTTAACCCGTGGAAAGGATCAGGTTTGCTCTTGAACCCGAAAAAGGAGCAAGCAACGACTTGGCTTTAATCTGAGGAAAGAGTCAAAAGAAGGTTTTCAATTAAAATCCCAAGAGGTGCTCCTCCTACTTGTCCTCTCAATCCTCCTCTTCTTCTAGTTTTACTTTTTCTTCTCACGCTAGCCACGTGCCATCCATCTCTTCTCTTAGACGATTTCTAAACATTTTTTCTTTCTGTGATATTTAAAATTAAACAGATTTTTTAAAAAAGTTTTTTTAATCATATGTTCTTGTTCAAAAGGGTAGATATTAGATTATTATATAAAGGGAATACAAATTATAAATAAATATTCATTTATTTTAGAATAACAAATATTAACATATTTTCATCTCATTTATAGGAAGAATAATCTATAACATAACTAATCAATATTTAAAAAGATTATCTATCTAATAATTAAGAATATGATAAATATTCTCAAATACAGTGTATAATACACTGTAATTAAGAATATTTGTGAATGAATGTACATAGCACACTTTGTAAAATACATTGTAATTTTAAATGCAACTCACGGAGGAATTCAAGGAGCATTTAGACAAAGTCGAAGAGGACCAGGAAGAAGAGAAAGAACTAAATCTAGATTCAGATACTGTAAATTATGTTTGACTTGATTTCATTAAATTTTTAGTTACTTATGATTTGAACAGCTCATACTATATATCTCTAGGATATTTTGAATTGCCAGTTTAGTTTCATTTTAGAATTATCATAAGCTTGAATCTTTATATGATTGAATGATATAGTTTGTGGAATTGATTTCTTACTATATAAGATATAGAGTTTCAACATTTGTCTATGTAGTAAAAAAATTTAGATTTCTAAAAAATTGATTGTTAGAAAATGGTACATATTATATATACAGATGGTGAATTGTGAGTGTGCCTAAGTGTTCACTAACATCTTTCAAGGTATTCAAATAATATTTATGCATTATAACAGACTAAATTGTAAGTCATTACTATGGTACCCTTATACATACAGAAATACACTGTGTGCGAAAAAAATACCACACTTGAATACATATCACATAAAAAAAATTGACACTAAATGTGATAACACAAGTCATCAAATTTTGATTACGAAAATCAATAAACACGACCTAAACAAAGTTGAATCTCGTACCAATAAACAACACTAGTATAACTCGAATTTGTTGAATTTAGAACTACCAATTGACATTTCTTTAAAGAGTGAATTGTGAGGGTGCCTAAATATTCACTAGCATCCTTTAAAGTATTTAAAATAACCATAGTATATTGTATGACATTTCGAAAGTGATGTTATATATAAACATAAATACAGTGTACGTGAAATATAGCATGCCTGAAGACAACAATTTTCATAGTGGAAATATACTGTAAGGTAATTATGATTACATATAGCACAAAATGAATCTTGTCCCTAATGAGAACATAAGTCTTCAAATTCCAATTATCAAAACATATAAGAAGTTAATTGCAAACTAAAGAGGGTTAAATTTAATACCAATAACCTACAATGATGTAACTCACAAAGTAGTTATACTTACATGGCTCCCAAATATATAAATTATATCGTAATTTAATGACTTCAGGACAAAACAATGACATATAACCAAAAAAAAAAAAACATAACCTTCAATTATAAGGATTAGGAAAAATAAAATTTTTGCTAAAAGTTTAAATTTTATTTAAAAAAATATGAAGTTTGACGATTTGCAAGCCTTATTTATTTAAGAAATTTTAAAAACCAACCTTAGTTATTTAGTGTTTTATGAAATTTATTAATGAAATATTTTGAAAATAAAAATGATTGTGTATTTCTTTTTAAGTTATTTTGAAAATCCAAGATTTATATATTTTGAAAAAAATAAATAATTCAAGGTGTTCTTCCAAAAATCCCGTTTCATTGAAACTCATCATAAATTCAAAAACACAGAGCATACTACCACTATAACTGTCAACACATCGAAACAAAGAAAGAAATTTCATTCCACGAACGCATACCAACACATACCAACACAAACAAACCCACAAAAAAAATGATTTCAAACAGTAAGCAATAGTGTTGAGTACATTCCTTGTAAACGAAAGCGACGAAAAACTAGAGCTTGACGATGAATGGAAATGAAAATCAGCGACTAACGCGTCAGAATTGTAATGATTGAGATGGATGATAAATTAGTGAGTTTCGATTAAAACATCGTTTGAAAATGATAGAAATCGAAAAATACTTGAGATGAGAGTTTTCGACAGAAGAGAAGGATGGAGGAGGTTTTTTGACAGAAGAGAACGATGGAGGATATTTTTGCAGCTAAGTCAAAAATGGGGAGGAAGATGAGAGAAGAGGGATAGTATGGAGAGCAGTTTTGTAGTTTTCATATAAGATTGAAAAAAATGCTAAATTCCCGGTCAATCACCTAAACTTCATTTTCTAAAAATTTAGTTTTTAAAGATTTTTCTAAAATAGATTATTTTATAAATGAATTTTTTAAAAATGCATTATTTTAATTTGTCAAACATTACAACTTTTTTCAAAAAAGTTTTTTTTTATAATAAAATTAAAGACTTTAAAATCTCAACCAAACACACCCTTACTAAATTGAAGGTGGTTTGTAAAATACACTTTACTTTAAATCTACCAATTATACTAGAATCAGGGACAAAATCAAATTAATATAATTCCACACATGGATGGGGACGTGCCTTCAATTTGCTACTTTTCTTATTTCGACAGCATTTTGCTATTTCTCCGTATGTTATCTCCAAGAAAGATTTAGACAAAAGACCTAAATCTAATAGAAAATTTCACAAATGTCCTAAATTATGATTTATTTCTTTGATTAGGTTTTCGTATATTTTTAGAACAATTGTAACTTTATCATAATTATTAATTCTATATAATTTTTAAAATTAAATTCAAATTGCTTTCTTATTTATATATAAACGATAACTTCCTTAATTATTAATACATATATTTTGTATTTATTAAAAGAATATTTATTACCTTTGCAATAATTTAAATATGGTATAAATTATTATCTTATATGATAATAATATTTTTAATTATACTACAAACTAATTATTTTCAATTTCATGCCCAAACCAAAAGATTTTTTTCTCACGATCATCAATTTCAACGTCGGCTTTATTCTCCGATTTGTATTTCAAAAAATTACATTCTTCTTCCCTTTCGATTTGCTATAGAATATATTGTTAGTCTTGTTTTTCTTTCATTTTTCATTTTGTATATTCTTTTTTCTTTCGTTTTGTTGCATATATTTTTTTCCTTAAAAAATTTGGTCTTCTCCCGTTTAGTAGCATATATTCTGGTCATGTTCCTTCTATTTTGTTTAATTTTTTTTATTATTCAGTTCATCTTCATGTCATGTTCGACATAGAATTTTTATTAAATGGTTTGTCATTCGCATATACTATGATATACCACTGAATAACAAATTTATGTTTTGTGATTTCTCACATATATACTTCTGCATATATTTAATAACACATTCATATATTCTTTTTCATGTTCTGTGATTTTTTCTTATTGCGTATATATACTAATATATATACAAATTATATATTCATTCATTATTTTATTTTATTTCATACATATATGCTACTTGAATAATTCATTTATGTTTTTGTGATTTGTTATATATATACTACGCATATATTCAACAATACATACATATATTTTTTTTTCATGTTTTTTTGATTTTTTTCTTATTGCGTTTATATATCACTGTATACACAAATTATGTATCCGATCAGTATTTTTTTTAATTCTTACATATATATTACTCTATAATACATATATTTTCTGTGATTTGTTACATATATACTACTTCATATATTCTATAATACATAAATGATGTTATCTTCAATATACTCAATATACCCTAATGTATTTTGAATACAAAATATAAATTATTGCTAATCTTAAATTTTTGGCAATTTTTTATTCGAAAGATCATTGTACCAATCGACCACCAATATTCTTCTTCTTCATCGCTTATACTTCCCTCAATCTTCTATTATGCAGCGTCTTTGGTGAAGAAAATGAAATCAATATTCAACGTATTCGAAGAAGGAAACTTTTACCTTTTTTTTTCTTCTTAATTTTCTAAACTGCGATAACCCACATCCCTAATTTCTCTCCTTATCGATTCACCTTCTATAAACAAATTAATATAATAATTTTTCATTCATAAAATATACACTGTACCATTCAATATATACTATAATTAGGTAGAATATATGAAAAACAATGCAAAATAAAAGAAAGAATGGACGAAAAGAGAAGATTTTTTTTAATATAATCACCCAAATAAAAACAATTAAAGAATATTTTTATTATAATATTAACATAATAGAATTAATTACTTACCATATTTACATAAGATATCTAATAAATACAAATATTAATAATGGTACATTTTTTTTCTATTTTTAATATATTATTAATAATAAAGATGAATAAATTGATGATTTAAACTTTATATTTGTATAAAATATTAGTTAATTTATAACATTTCTAAAAGAATTTGAGAAATTTGGATTAATCTCTCTAACTATCTTCAATGTATTTTGGGCTAAAATTGAGAGAATAGCCCATTTTGCATTGAAGCCCTTTTAAAGGCCACAAGAATTGATTGAAGTCCAGAGACCCACCCGAAGAGTCCGAAGATAAAGTTTCGTCCCGCCGATAGAAGGTAGTGAAGTTGGAAGTGATAAATATTCATCGGTTACGAACTTCAACTTTCTAACTCATCGTTGAAGCTGGGAGTCATGGATGCTACTTCGTCTTCGTTTAAGGTACGCTCCGTTTTCAATCCTTCCTGCTTCTACAGTTGAATTTTCTGCCTTTTTCCGGCTTTGATCAAACCAAAATCGCCGGAGGCGTACAATCTCTCATCCACGAATCCATCTTTTTTCACTTTTCCATCTCCTGCACCATGTGTTAAAGTTCAGGAACTCGTTTTCAAACTGTTTTCTCGTTGTTTGGCTGTTCATATGATAAGATTCGTCGAGTCTGCTTTCGTGGAATCTATATGCCGACTCCGGTTACCGATATGTATCAGATATTTACTTGCCTTTAAAGACTGTAGGACGTTACTGAGGGTGGA
>JBBPDI010000020.1:5644831-5657479 GCA_037974545.1 Cucumis variabilis | reverse complement strand
AGAGAAATGGCAGAGAGAAGAGATGAGAGAGGGCGGGAGAGATCAGTCAGCCGTTGTCATCTAAATTTATATACTTTGTATTACATACATCCATATTCCATGCTGCCTCCTCGTTATGCCACGCTCGACTATACCCTGGGCCCCGCCCATTAAACCCCATTAAGGCCTCTTCTTATTCTTCTTGGATCTCGGCCCAGCCCATCAAACCCTGCTGACTTCCTCCTGATTGGCGGCCCTTCCAATAGTATTTATGCAAATATGGTTAAGAGATAGTTGCAAATTTTGTATAGTAATATTTTAAAATATTTGTAAATACGGTAAAATTTGTCAAATTTTATTGATGATAGAAGTCTATCCTTGATAGATCATGTTGTAAATATTGGTCTATCACTGATAGACCGTACGTGTCTATCAACGATACAATTCTATTAGCAATAGTTTTGCCATATTTGTAATTTTTTTAAAAAAATGTTGCTATATTCTTAATTATTATTCCTAAAATGACCATCAATTATAATTATCCATTTTTTAAAGTTGTCATTTTGAAAAATAGCAAAATTGTTTTTTTTTTAAAAATGATAGAACGAAAAAAACATACAATAAACAAAAATTTGCGAACACCCAAATTATCCCTGTGCAAGTTTCTAAACTAAACTAAAACATAATTTCACATAGAGTGCAAGTTTCTTAAACTAATCTAAAACATAATCACAATCTAATAAACTTTGAAACATATTAACTAAAAAAATTACAATAAATAAGAACTTGTGAATATCTAAAAAATCTTATACATAGAAGACAAGTTTCTTAAGCTAAACTAAAACATAATTACACTTTAATAAATATTGAAACATAATTACATCAATATATTTGTCTAATCAAAATCAGAAACCTTTTATCTCCATTTTTTGTAATGATCTTCATTTTCCATTTTTGTTTTTCGATTCTCTATCTTCTATTTTTAATTTTCCTTCGTCTTCATTTTTTATTTTCTTCTAAAATTCCATCTTCTTCAAGCAGACATAGCCTAATCTTTCCACCTTGAAGTGGGAAAATCGTAATCTCCATCCTTCTTTTTGCAAGTTACCATTCCATTTGAAGTTTCAGTTACATCTTGAAGCACGTAAATGCTCACCTCCATCTTCCATCATAATTCTTTGATCTTTAAGCCTACGTCCTGCATTTTCAAACACTTGGGGTTGAAGCACAAGAACCCTCACTGGGAAGAGCAAAGGTGAAAATGTTCCACCTTCTTTGTCTCTTAAGGGGAGATTTTTTACTCGATTTTTTTCTCAAAATAATTTGTATTATTTAATTAATAAAATGTAAATGATATTTTTTAGAGATTTCATCTAAACAAATAAAACACAATATTTTAGCCTATTTTGTTGGAAAAAAAAACATAATAGAAAATCATTATCCTTTTAAAACCATTTTTTTTGTATAATTAAAAGAGACGATAAAAAGAAGACCATGATGAATGCAAGACATATTGATCAATTGAGAGCTTTAGGGGTAACTGGAAAACGAACTATAAACTATGAAATAATCGAAACTTTAAGTAGTTCTGAAGAGGTATTCCCTTTTTCTATAAAAAAAACTAGTCTTGGATTTCAGCCTATTAATCGAATATGTTTGTTCATACAGGAAACAAACAACTAAATGGAAGCAGGATCAGTTGAAAGATCGAAGGTTAAAGGAATGAAAGAAGAGAGAAAGAACTGAAGTAATAGGTGGTTTGAGTGTAATAACAAAAAAACCGAAGACAAAGGTAAACAAAATATGATTTAAAATCCAAATCACATTCATCACACAGAAAATACTATATACTATAATACAAACAGAAAAAGTTAAAACAATAGGAAAAGAAGTTGTGGATGAACAAAAAAAGTACTAACAATTCATATTATGCTGCAATTATACAATATCCTGGGTACAATAATATAATTTATATGTAATTATTTTGAATGCAGGATCTTAGTAACGAAGAAGGAGAGACTGGAGATGATACAAAAGAAAATGAGGAAAAGGAAAGCAAGGAAGAGATTGGTGAACAATCAGAAAGTCAAGGAAGAAATCATTTCAAAACCACATAAGAGACTGATTGGTGAAGAAAAAATAAATAAAAAAAGGTAGTGTTCCTTTATGTGCTTTATAAAATAGATGTATGTAATACTCAATATAATAATGTTCATCCTTGAAGGAAAGAGTTTAAAAAGATAGTGAAAGACCAAGAAACGTTGTCAATGTTAGAGAAAGAAGTAAGGTTTGTAATATATATAATGCCCTTTATTATAAGTAATATTTTTTCGTTTATTGTACTAAAGCTGGCTGAATATCTAAGATTATGTTCAGATAAATTTAATTATAGATTAATTATTCTTGAACATTAAGCCATGAATAGAAGAACTACATGTATTATGTGTTGTGACTAATTGTATAAAAATCGAATGTTGTTTGAATTGGTGTACGAAAATCATGGTAATCCAAGGTTATAATATTATATTCATTATGTCTTTTATTGTCTTAGGATAGATTATACCTAATGCCAAGCCAAAAGAGGAATGGACCATTGAGGATAAATCTTAAAACTAAGTTGGAAGTAATCGAAAAAATCAAGAAAAAATTGGGTGATAGTCGTCTCTTAGAAAAGTTTAGGAAAACACCTTTTTGACACTTTCCTGACTTTGCAATTACAAATTAATTCTCACAATTGTTGATGTATCTGAGACAAAAACAATGCAAGTCAAAATCTTCTAAAGAATTAAACTTCTTAATAAGAGAAAGAGTCATAAGATTTGGTCTTAGAAAATTTGCTCTAATAATAGGACTTAATTGTGGATCTTTACCAAAGATAACCAAGGGTGATATCAAGGGAGGTGGTCATATAAAAGATATGTATTTTGAGTGAGAAAGCAAAATAATGAAAATGGATATCAATGTAGGCTTCAAGGTTAGTAGGACCATGACTAATAGTGATAGGTTAAAAATGGCTCAACTGTATTTCTTGGAAGTTTCCTTTGACCTAAATATGATAGTGTATATGTAGACATTGACTATGTCTTGTAGTCAATGATGAAGAACTCTTAGAACATATCCTTGGGGTAGGTTAGCCTTTGACATTTTAGTTGATGTAATGCACAAAGTAGCATTTAACAAGTGTGCTAGAGGCATGACGTTGGGGTTTTGTCTTCTCAATCCTTGCATGGGCTTATGAAGTAATCCCTACTTTGACCTCACAATAAAAGTATTTTGCAAAAAGGGTCGGTATGAGGATATTAAGAATAATAAACTAGGTAACTGATAGTCAACCAAAATGGACAAATTTGCAAAAGAAAGTATTTGAATCACCTATGGTAACATATTTTAAATAGTTCATGATAATTGTTTTTAGTAGTACACAATAATCAACAATTTTTATATGTTTGTTATCCTATAACTTGGAATATGTACACTTCTAGCAACTATAGAAGAAATGACAATGTCATAGTTTAAACCATTCTTAGAAGAATAAGAAAAATTTCATCCTTGAAGTTGAAGCAAAACTTCAAAAAGTTGATCACAATCACACATGTAGTGGACCTAACAATTAATAGAGGACACTTCTTAGTTGACAACGATCTTATATTGGAAAGACTAGAAAGATTAGAGATAAACCAAGAGATAAATGAAATGTTGAATGAAAATTAACAAATTCTAATGAGGAACCAACACTACAAGAAATCGGGGCTTTTTCGACGCAGAGAAAGGCGTCGGCAAAAGCAACGTCAGAACAAAGGTCCATCCTTGACACATAAAAATACACGTCGGTCGAGACAAATACTCCCAACGCTGTAGTTCAAGATGGGGAGAAGATAAATAAATATTTAATTCTCACTTTTTTTCCGATGTCTCTTTGCACGAGGTTGGGAAAAATTTATACATTTTCGACGTTGTAAGTAAAACGTTGGAAGAGGTGAAAACTATTTCTGACATTTTACTTATGACGTCGGAAAAAGAGAGTGTATCCTAACGTTTTTTATGTGCATCGAGAATTCTCTTTTAAAAACTCACTTCAGTTTTGTAATTTACAGAACTAAAACTAAAAGACCGAAAGAGTTGAGAGAGAGATCAAGAAGGTGGGAGATCCACGTCGTTGCTCGCCACCATCCTTGCTCGACCGTTTGTCGTCATCTACCGCCATCACTCTTCATTCCGGTATGTGGTTTAGTTTAGTTATTGTTTTATTTTAGTTAATTAGTTTTAGTATTTATATTTCAAATTAGTTTTAGGTCTTAGATTTTAAATTAGTTTCAGTATTAAGATTTCGAATTAGTTGTAGGTTTTAGTATTGAATTCGAATTTGAAGTGTTGTTTGGAATTATATTGAATTCTAGAAGGGTTATATTGAATTGGGGGGAGGGGTGGGGAGTTATATGTTGTGGATTGAAGACGACGTATTAAACATACAACAATTTTTTACTCCTTAGAAGGTGTGAGGCCAAAATCCAATCTCAGACAGAACAAACAACGTATTTAAGGAGTTACTAAATCAAGCATGTTGTGAGTTATACCTCTACCATTCAGAATTTTTGTCACTAAACTTTTTGGTTAAAATGATGAGCGTGAAGGTTTTCAATGGTTAGAGCAACAAGTCATTCAATATGATGTTAGAGTTAATAAAACGTGTGTTTCCAATGTGTGGTACTAATATCCTTAGTTCATTCAAGCTAAACAAAAATTACGTGATTTGGACCTAGGGTACGAGAATATTCATGCTTATAAGTATGACTCTATATTATTCTGGAAGGAATTTGAGGACTTGCAAAAATATCCAAATTGTGGTGAGTCTCGATACAAGATTAATTCCAACAGATCAGGAAAGAAAATTCCACAAAAGGTATTGCGTTACTTTTCGATGGTGCCAAGATTACAACGATTGTTTGTATCACAAGAAAGTTCGACAAACATGCGATGACATAAGGATAAATTTCCTGATTTTGCTTCAGAACCATGAAATGTTCATTTGGGGTTAGCGTCAGATGGATTAAATCTATTCGGTCATATGAGTACCTCGTACAGTATGCGACCTATGGTATTAATTCCATATAATTTGCCACTATGTAAATGCATGAAAGAGTCAAACTTCTTCATGTCATTGCTCATTCTCATTCCTAAATCTCCTGACAGAGAAATTGATGTGTATCTATAACCATTACTTGAGGAACTAAAAAATCTATATACATTTGGTGTGCGCACGTATGATTGTCTGACGAATCAATGTTTTCAATTGTATGCAGCTTTATTGTGGACAATTAATGACTTTCTAATATATGGTGATCTATCCGATTGGATTACAAAAGGATATTAGGCATGTCACATTTGCATGTGGGATAGATCATCTTTCAAAATACGTGGAAAGATAAAACATTAGAGGTCCATCAGTCTGTAGATGAAGTGGGTAGAGAGTTCCAAAAAAGGGAGGGAAGAAAAATGTGCCTAGAGGTGGGTCCCAGGAATGAAACTGAGAGTACTATGATTTTGATCTTTATTTTGGGTTTGGAACAACAATTTGATTATGGACTTAGCCCACTAGGGAAGAAGAGTTTGAAAACGAAACACTTGGTGTTGGTGATATGCAAAAGGGTCAACTAAGACAATGTTTTTGGGCAAAGAAAAATTCAAGAACAATGACTGCTTTGTGACCTGAAGTAAGATGATTTTGGGCTATGGGTTGAAGTGAATAGACCTTATTGGAGCCAAGTGTTCTTTTTAAAGTCGAATGGGAGGATTTCTTTTTCAACGTTGAAGAGCATAATAGTGGGGATTGTTGGTAATTAAAAAAACGAAATGAAAATGGGGGCCCAATTTTGTGATGATGTTTGTAAGAATACCTTGAAAAAAAGGTGTTTTGAAGGGTCGGGTAATGTTAGATACCTAGATTAGTATAGAGTTAGGGGTATAAGGGTAATTAGATATTTAGATATTTAGAAAATTACTAGTAGTTATTGTGTAAGTGTGGTTATTAGCAGTTATTATGTAAGTGTGGTTACTAGGGTGGTTACATCTTATTATAAATAGAAGGAGGGTAAGTGAGAGGGGGCATTGAGTGGAGTGATCTAGGGCTTGGGTGAGAGTACTCAAGAGGGAGGTTGCAAGTGCTTTATACTTGGGTTTATCTTGTATTTTCTTATAGTTGCATTATAATAAATTCAAATCTTGTTCTTGTTAAGAAGTATCCTAACATATTGTTTGGTACCACTATGGACTTCAAACTCATGTTGGTTAATGAGATATTTCTATAATAAACATTACAAAAATTTAAACAAGTGAAATATAAGTATGATAAGATAATTAAATATATAAACAGCTAGTAAATCACTCACATTCATTGACCTACTATCCCTTATGCCTCTTGTAGCAAATCTTTTGTATAAGAGACTAGTTCTACGTACTCCATGTTCAACTAAATTCTAGACAACACTTATAGCCTTTGGAATATTCCTATGGCCATCAAAGACAATTACAAGATCTTGCACTAACCAAAATGAAGCTTTTAAATTTTGAAAAAATCAACACCACGAATCATCATTCTCTGAATCAACTATACCAAATGTAAGGGGGACAATTTTGGGGTTACCATCCAATGTGCACGTAGCTAGTATAATACCACAAAATTTGTTCTTCGACATTGCACCATCAATTGAAATGATCAGAAAATAATACTGTCATGCATGAATTGAAGCAACAAGAGCCATAAAATAATATTTGAATATGTCATCGTCATTTACTACTCATGTTGTATATGTACCTATCAAAAGTTAAATAAAAAAATAACAATACGTCAATAAACGGATAATAGACTGGATACTTATAATTTAATGACACTATAATTATAAAATAAAACCTATTTGGAGTATTTTCAATCAACACATTAGAGAATGTAGATAGCAAAGCATATGATGACTTTGGAGACTTACACACTGAGTTTAATACAAGCTCACGGGCTCTTCAAGCTTTATCATAATTGATATCAAACTCATGTTTCTTTTTCATAAAGCTTATTACATATGAGAGACAATAGGGGAGTCTTGGAATTCATATTGAATAATATCTTTACACATCGATATATTATCCACGAAGTTTCCTAACTATGAGAATTCTTTACAACGCCAATAGTGCATTTATGAACATTGTAAAACTTCCAAACGATCTATAAAGAACTATTCTTATAAATAGACGATCTAAGAAACCATTGATAAGAAGTGTCTTTGCAAGAAAGTTCAGGAGGTTTGATTGGGACATTCGTAAACTCAAAATTATGTTGAATAGCAAACAAATAAATAGCTTTCTTCAAGGCATATTCTTTTGTTGCTAATAATTGAACCTTCTTTTATGTAGAAGTCTACAACACATGAATCTAAATCTACTAAGTCAACGACATTAGATGTGCAATTAGAAGTTCTTGATTAGGAACCTGATAAGGAAAATTTAATGAACAAGGTGGGACATGGTCCACAACAACAGAAACATGATCAAAAGAGTAATCAGAATTAATAAGGGACAACCACTACAAGAATTTGAGGTTCTCCTGAAGTAGAAAATGGTGTTGGGATAAAAGACGTCATTAAAAACTATTTTTGCCGACGTGGTTGGAACGGTGTCAACATTGGTCCTCAATGTAGATGTCAGACGTAGACATCGCAACATATGGAGGAAACGGCGACATCATGGGAGGTTTTTATGTAAAAAATATTATTTTAGTTTTCCGTGATGCCATTCAAGTCCACGTCGTCGTTTCCCCCTAATGGCAAAGTCATTAAGGACGGCGTTGGCCAATCCCTAATATATTATTAAAATGGCAGATCCCTCACGACGTCTACTAAAGTTGCATCGTCATTGACCTGTCTAGCATGACGCACGTTGACCACATCTGCAAAGGTCCAACTTTTAAGTCATTATAACAAACGACGTTTTGATTGATTTTGAAAAGATAATGCCAATGCCATAAGCGATAATGTCAACAATTATTAGCTTTTAGCGATGCCATAAGTGGCTTCGTTGTTAGAAGTCGACTATCGCAATGTTTTCGTGGTGCGTCATGAGAACCCTGGTTCTTTTAATCTGTGTTCATTTGAACACAGAACGCAGAGAAGAAGAAAGAAAAATAGAGGAAGATGAAAGAGACAGAGGGATATCGAGTCGTCGCTGTCTATTGCCACCGTTCCATTTGCGTCGTCCGTCACTGTCCACCAACCTCCTATCAGTAAAAATGTCATTTTGTATGTTGGATATTGTATGTGTATTGATGTATATATATTATATGTTTAAGGTTTAAGCATTGTGTATTATTGTATGTATATGTATATTGTAAATTGTATGTATGTTTAGGGTTTGAGGTGATTAAAAATATACATGCACAACGGGATTACGGATCAAAATTACTCTAAATGCAACTAAATAATTTAGTGATTAATAGCTTAATAACTACCCTAATTAAATAAAATTATGGTTAATAGAAGTCATACTTTTGTAGCTTCTCGATTCCTCAATATCTCCTCACGAACACGAGCTAGGGACCACCATTCGAGTTGACCCACTATTTTTTGAACTTAGAACTAGGTGGTGGAACCCGATATGTGAAGAAAATTGAGAGAGAAATGGAAAAAGGAAGTAGAATTTTAGGATTTTGAGATTTGGTAGAGAGAAAAAATTTTGGTATATTTTTTGTAAAATAAATTTTTTCCAAAGGTTCAAAAGTCTTCAAACATTTGAATTAAGCCCTTTAAATAGCCTAAGTAAAAATGCATGTAATTAGCTCACCAAATCTCAACACATCACATTCCACTTACCATCAGTGAAATTTTAGTGGGCTAGGTGTCTCCATCTTATGTTGCCACTTTTTCCACTAAGTCTTAGTGGAATTATCCAACAAAATATTGGATTTTTCCATTAACTTTAGTACAAGGGTAATTTGGTCATTTGACCATTCAAGTCAAAGCCAAAAGTTAACATTTTGACATTTTACCATTTTGTCCATCTTGATTAATTCCAACCTCCTGAGCATGAATCCACATTCATCTTTTTCAAAATTTAAATCGCATTTAAATATAAAGTCTGTCAAAGTTTGACTTTTCAAAGTTAAAAGTCAACACTTTAACTTTTTGTTGACTTTTAACTTTTTACAACTTTGACCATTTCCATCAATTTCAAGCTTTCAAACATGAATCTATATTCATATTTTTAATATTTAAATCATATTTAAACATAAAGCTCTATCTCAAACTTATAACCACAACATCTATATCAAATATATTGTTAGTTTCTCTCTCTTTACCCAATTCAAACAATTTCAATTATTCCAGCATATTGTTCTAAGTTAATTGCATATGAGCTAACCAAGGGAACGTAATAGACCTATAGATCATGGGTTTCAACGATCCGAGATTAACTGACTAAACTATTTTAGATCGAGCTAATCAACATTCGTTAACTAACGAGTCATTCCACTAAAGTCCCATAGTTGCACTCCTTTCATTATAGATATAATTTTGTTCATCTGATATAACCATAATCAGTAAGTTAATCATTCTAAGGTTGTTGTAATTTTGACTAGGTCAACGTATCGATTTATCCCGAGATTACATGTTGCTCCTTAAGTTCTACTGATCCACTATTGAACAAAGTTTAAGGTCCAACCTTTAAACCAAATCCCTCTCGGACCAATGAGAGAGTGGGTCCAGTTTAAGACTTGGACTCAATCTTTAAGTGAACAACCTATCTACTAACCCTAAAACGGGTAGGAGTGAATTTCGTCTTGTACCCTATGTCTCTAGCCATCCATCCGATCTTACCTCTGATATAGAAGGCTTATTGGGCCAACGCCGTTAAGCTGCCTTCACGTATGTAGATCTAAGGATAATTCCATGTGAATAGAAGTTCATAGTTAGTTTAGGATTAAGATTAAGTTATATAGGTAATCAATAATTGAAATAGTCAATTTTATACGGTCAACGGTGTTCTAACTTAAAAATGACTATTTCATAGTTCCAGTCTTATATAAACTCTTTACATAGGATGCCCCCGCTTCCATGTCTCTACATAAACGATTCAGGATCACATTGTTTGTACTAACTACAAAGCGGGTTGTATCCATAATGTCCCCAAAATAAGGCGCTTAAACTTATTCATACACTATAGTCCATTTGGGCTATCTACTCGAACTTGATCCATGTTTACATCTCTACATAAAGTTCAAGTCTACACTAGATAGCTTCGGGACCATAGTTTATTGGATTCAAGATTATAATGTTCTGTTTTCACTAATAAGTCCTCAATAACTACTTTATTGAATAAAATATAATTTAAACTACAAACTACGAGTTTTAGAACATAAAATTCAACATAGGGATTATGTATTAATATATGTATATTGTATGTTTAGGGTTTAGGGTTTCTGTATTATTGTATGCATGTTTATGGTATATGTATGTGTATTATGTATGTGTAAATTGTAAATTGTATGTGTATATTGTACGTGTACTGTATGGGTATAATTTGAAATTATGAAAATGTATGTGTAATGTGTGTACTAACTACAACCTGTTTATGGTCCTACCAATAACAGAAATTCTTCTCGTGCCATAGAGAGGGTAGGACCTTTTGTTCAAGTCCTGAAGACACCATTTAAGGAAACACTTATCTACTTACCCTAAAGTAGGGAAAGAGTGACTTCCATTTTGTGTAATTATGTTTCTATCTCTCTACTCGGTCTTATCTCTAAAATGATAGGCTTATTGACTCACCGATCTGGCCACCCTCACCCGTACAAATCAAAGTACAATTGCTTGCGAACAGAAGTTCATAATACACTCAGAATTAAGACTAAGTTACCTAGGTCATTCTAATGAAATAGAAATCTAACTAGTTAACGAAGTTACATCTAGTGGTTATTATTTTGCAGTTCGTTCTTATGCAAATTCATTGCATAGAATACCCTCACTTGCATGTCAACTACACAAACGCATTGGATCATTGTGTTTGTATCAAATACAAAATGAGCCGTATACATAGTGTTACCAAGACAAGGTACCCAACCTTATCTCTGTACTATAGACCTTTTAAGTTGATCTCGAACATTGATCCCTATATGCATCTACGTACTGTTCAAGACTCATTAAACAACTTAAGATGTTAGTTTATTGGATTTGAGTTACTAAAACAAAACTAATAATATAATCAATAACAATTATTACAATAATAATATTTTATTAACAATGATCAATGGATTATATTTACAATCTATGAGTTTTTGGACATAAATACCAACAAATTGAATTTTATATTGTATGTGTAATTTATGTGAAAATTGTATAATTTTGTATGTGTAAATTCTTGTTGTATGTGCAAGTTGAGGAATGTTTCGTGCATGAAGAAAATTTAAGATTTCATATCAGTTTTAGTATTTAGATTTTGATTTAGTGATCGGTTGTAGTGTTGTTAGGATTTAGAATTTAAGATTGAAGAATGCATAATGTTGGGGAGGTTGTTCTTTGTCTGTTTTTTGTTATTCAAAATGACATAAAACTATGTTAGAACTTTGTATTTATATTGTATGTATAGATTGTAAATTGTATGTATGTTTGATATTAAATTTGTTGTATATTTTAGAATTAAAATATGCTATTGAAGCAACAAAGAAAGAAAGTGAAGAGTATGAGAAGACTATAAAGAGCTTAGGTGCAAGAATTCATTCGACTGCGTATGAGGACCTCAAATCCAAGAGTAGGAACATGAGCAGAATGCGCAAAGAGAAAAGTTGAACATTATTACGACCTGTGTCGAACAAATATGAGATTGCTTCAAAGAGAAACGATCCTTGCTCTGGTGTTCCAGAAAATTGATTGGAAAAGAAGAGCAGAAAATAACAAGACCGAGAACCAAACAGGTAAGCCATAAAAAGTTCCCCACTTACTTTGGTGATTCTACATACAAGTGGGAAACTTTCTATCCCATGTGTAAGTAGGAAACTTTCTATAGCTTATCGTGTTTTCTCATAATTTTTTATTAAATATGGAAATTAGGTGTTTTCTCTTAATTTTTCATTCTTTTATAACCGGTGATTGTAATGGGCCAGGCTATGAGATTGTATAGTTATTGAACTCTGGGGCAGCCCAGGAATCCCGCGCTCATGGGCCGACAAGGTGAGAATTGGACTACATCGACCCGCTTACAAAGGAGCGTGAAGCAGCGAAATGAGTGTGTAGAGGAAATCGAAAGCCAGAACTGAGCGACCGAGCGACGGACAGAAACAGAGAAACAAAGAACAACGGCGGCGGGATTTCTTTCTCCTCCTTTTTGTATGCCATTGATCATCCACTTCTATACTCTGTAACATTATTCCAAATCCCCAATCTTCTCAATTTCACAGTTAATTTTCAATTTCTCTTTCTGTTAGACTTTAACCCGTTCTTGCGGGCATCGAGTTTTGCCCCCTTTCTGATTCGCCGCCGTTACCTTCCCTCCGATTCTTGGCTGTGTATTGTATTTCATTTCGACCGATTTTTTTGAGCAAAGGGGGAAATTACAGATCGAATTGAATCTCTTACATATGGGAGAGCAAACGCAAGTGCAAGTTCAGACTCAAACCCAAAGCCAACCTCAACCACA
>JBBPDI010000020.1:5619502-5634671 GCA_037974545.1 Cucumis variabilis | reverse complement strand
ATGGCCTTGGAAGTTTTGCGAAAGAGGAGTGTGATGGTAGGAATTCGTTTGGAATCAAAGCACTTTTTTTCTCTTTTTAAAAAATAATGTGCTCATTACACAATGATTTTGGAATGTTTAATTGGTATGGGTTGAAGTGTTGGAAGAAAGTAAAGTTGATTTAATTGTTGAATTAGTTTCACAACTCATATGGTTTAGTTAGCATTAAACTTAATTAATAACTTTGTTTTTGTGGCCATTTGAATTCTGATTGTGGTTAATGTCTCTCGTGCCATCATGCTGTCATTGTTTCTTCCTCAAGTTTTCAAGACTTTGTAGGTTTGGGTGCTTGACTATAGGAGTGTAAGAACAACTCGATTAATCCAACAACCTGAACAACTTAACCCATATTATAAGAGTTGGGTTGGACTCAAAATTTTAGTTTTTTTCACGTTTGGGGTTGAAAAATTTAGTTCAACCCAACTTAATCCGAATTAATGATATATATATATGTGTGTAGATGTATGTATATATGTAAATGTATATGTATATATGTATATGTATGTATGTACATATGTATGCATATGTATGTATACATATATATGTATAAATATACATATATGTATGTATGTATATGTATGTATGCATATATATGTATATATATGTATGTATATGTATGTATGTATATGTGTATATATATATATATTATTATTAATTTGAATAAAATGGGGTAAAAGAAAAGGTTCGTGATACTTAGGGATGACAATGTGACAACCCAACCAATATTTTAAGGGTTGGGAATACTATTTGGCTTATTCCGATTGCCAATCCAAATAACCCGAAAATATAGAATGGGTTGGAAATATCTCCCCAACCCAACCTGTTTACACCTTTACTTGACTATAATAATTTTTAATTATTTCAATTGTATATTTAGTTATTTCAATTTATGTATAGGTGCTAAAAGCCACAAGTTTAAAGTGGGGCTACATTATTCTCATGGAGCAGAACCATAGCGAGCAAGATTTGTGTAGGATTACTTAAATACTGGATTATTAGGTGTACTTTTTGGAATAGGGCTTCAACTAAGAAGGCCTAAAATGGTATACCATATTTCAAGATGGACCATTATTTTCTATATTTTTCATAAATGTCTTTAATGGCCTTATATATTATGTAAAAATAATGGTGAGGATAACGGAGGGAACGGTCAAACAAATAATGGTGATGATAGTGGGGCAGATGATAATATGAGAAATCATCATAAGTGTGGAGAAGAGGAAAAAAATGAAAACAAAGATAGTGAAAAAGAAGAAAAGGTATATTGTTAAAATAAAAATTACATTAGATGATAAAAACATTTAGAGAAAAATAGCCCATGACACCTCTTTTTTGCATATTTCGAATATAATAAATATGATAAGTAATTAATGATATCAGACGACTATCAGACAACTATCGAATGACTATCAAAGGGTTATCAGTTTTTAAATTTGTTACTTTTGCAATTTAGAAAATATAGTGATATGAGTTTTATTATCATAATTTTTTTTTTTGCTATTTTTGCAAACACCCCTTGTTAATATTCATAGTATATATATTTTATTATTTCATATAATATATTTAGCTATACATATTAAATACTAACTATTCATGTTAAACAGGATGGACAAAATGATTGCGTTGATGACATGATATACAACACAACTCTATTGAAAGAAGTAGATAAAATTGAAAAGGAAGCAATCAAAATGAAGGTAAGTACGTTTGTGAAATTTTATATATATTTATTAGTTAATTAATTTAAATATAGTGTAATAGTAATTACTTTATGTTTAATATGTTTGATATTATAAATAAAGAAAGTGGGAAGATTACAGAATCAACAAAGAGTAATTGGGAAAACTATTGCAATTAATGTACGTATAGTATAAATGATTTTTGTATATAACATAATATATAATATATACCATGCTAAGATCTATTTGAATAAAGAGGCTAGAGGAAGAGAAATATTTTCTTATAAGCAGTTATGAGGAGGAGCATGAGGAGAGGAACTCTACCTTCAAAGATAACGAGATCTCCGTTCACAACAAAATTTGGATTTGTCAGGCCAAAGAAAGAAGAGTTCAGTAGTGAACTATTTAAAGAATCAAGATTTAAACTGCTTTCACAAGGACTTTAGTATATTAAATTTACATAGAAATATAGTAATTGGTAAACGTTAAATGTAGAAACTTGTTCGTGAATTATTGGATTTTTTTTTGTTAATTAATATTTTTTGTTGCTATAAATTTGGAACATTAAACTTTTACAAGTGTATATTTTTTATATGCTATTATATATGATATTGTAGGATTAATTGTTCTAATTGGTATATATATTTATAAAATGTAAGTCATGTTTGAAAAGTATCATATTAGAGAAATGTTGTTTATGTTTACAGGAACACATGAAGGAGAAAAAATTATGATGATTATATGTAATATATGCCATTAAAATAATAATTATTCTTTGGTATATGTAATGTTAAGAAAAATTGAATATGTTTGCAATGTAGGGACTTTGATGAAAGAATTGAAGATCTAGGGAATCATATGAGAAAGTGGTTGAATGGGGAGAATATGTTAAATTGGTTTATGTATAGTATATATGAAATAATACAGTATATATTTTATGAATGAAGGTTCTATTATCAATTTATTAAATTGATTTATGTATTTTATTTCAAATATTTATATCTTATGTAGTAAATAATATCTTAAGTTTGAAATGATAGTAGTTATGTATGAAAGTTGTTTATGTTTACAGGAACATGGATGAGAAAAAAATTATGATAAGTATATCATATATGTAATATATGTCATTCAAACATTACTTGTTCTCTGGTATATGCAATGTTGAGGAAAACTGAATATGTTGGTAATGTAGGGACTTTGATGAAAGAATTGAAAATCCATGGAATTGTATGAGAAAGTAGTTGAATGGGAAGAATATGTTAAATTGGTCTGTGTATAGTATATATGAAATAATAGAGTGTATATTTTATGAATGAAAGGTTTTGTTATCAATTTGATAAATTGGTTCATGTATTTTATTTCAAATATTCATATCTTATGTAATAAATAATATGTTAAGTTTGAAACAATAGTAATTGTGTATGAAGGATAATATGTTAAATATAATAAATTGGAAAACTTTGATTAGTACAGTAGTATATAGAAATTTATGGAAAAAATATGGAAATAAAATAATTAAATTAAAAACTAAAATATGAATATTTGAAATAAAAGTCTCAAACAACATAATAAAAGTCTAAGAATAAGAAGAAAAAACTAGTTCAATAAGGAAAGTTTGCATCTCTTTCAGTTATGGCCAATACATCCATAACGATCACATTTAACACATCTCTTTGACTATATTTTAAAAAAAAATTATAGTCTTCTTGGATCGACCAACTACACATTTTACATTCGGTGGGAGGATGACAATCGACATAACATCATTAGGTATTCGCCATTGTCGATGATCGCCTAAGGGATTTATTAATCCTCTATATATTGAACTCAATGTGTTGTTCGAATAAAAATGTGACAAATATGGCTTTATCAATAGATGTTTCATGGTCAAAACAACACATGCATGGACATAAGGTATTTGCAATATATCCCATATCCTGCAACTACACAAATCTTCGAAGACAAGTAAACAACATATTGAGAGGTGTCATAGATGACCTAGTATTTCATATTGTTAACGGAATTGACCTACATAAGTAATTAAATAGAAAATTACATAACGTATATAAATAATATGATTACATATATATAATATGTAAGACAAATTAATGGAAAAATACATTCATAGATCGACTACGTTCAATCTGTTCCCTTAAAATACCTTCAATTATTTTTGTAAAATCTGTAACTTGATAGTCTACTTCATTTCTTCGATAAAAACCATCTCTGCAATATTATTCTCAAAACCTCAAGCATGGAACATATTGGTAACTCCCTAGCCTTGATCATGGCAAAATTCAAATTCTCAGATATATTAGTGGTCATGACATTATATCTACTATGTGGTGAGTACGTACGAAGACCACCTAAAAAACTAATTGATTGTAACTCCTCATGTATACCAGGGGCACCATATTCCAACAAACGCATTTCTTGTTCAAAGTCTACAATATTATAAGCCTTGTCACATGCATGAAAAATAGTATCGACTATTCTTCTATACTTCAACTTCAAGTTCCTAAGTAAATGAACCTGACACATGCAATGTAGAACGTTGAAAAATACTACGTCTATGGCTTTCAATATACATTTATGTCTGTCAGATACTATGACAATGTCATTCCTTCTACCTATTATTCTCTTCAATTAGTTGTCAAACTACGTCTAAGAGGAATCATTTTCAGAATCGACCACACAAAAAGCTAGTGAAATATCTAATCATTGGCATTAGGTATTGAAGCAGATAAAAGAGTACCCTCGTACTTATTCTTGAGACTTGCTCCATCAATAGAAATGATTGGACGACAATTTTGTCAACTAAAAATAGAAGCAGATAATACCATAAAGAAGTATAGAAAGCTACCTTCGGCATCAACTTTGTATTCAATAACAAATCCTATGAACATGAAAAATATGTATATTAATAAAACAAAACATGTAAGCAAAATATTATTTCTTATACAAGGATGTATATTAAGGATATAACTGGGTTGTTGAGTTCCACCATTTAAACAAACTTTGGTAACATCTTGTAGAAGTTCTTTGGAGATTTTTTAACTTCATCCAATGCAGTCTCATGTGCACACCATACTTTTTGGTAGCTAATGCTTAAACCATGCTTATAATGAATGTAGTGGACTATATCTTTAGGGGTGTACAACTTCGAACCAACTAAACTTTTTTTTTATTAAGTCCTTGATAACAGAAAAAGTAGTCTGTCTATAATCTGTTAAAGGAACATCTACAGAACATGTATTTTCAAAATTGAACCTAGTAAGAAACCATAATGTCCTATCCCCATGGAAACAATAAGAAGCACGTAGTGAGCATAAACAATATAAAATTATGGACTGCAGAATCAATGCTTTCTTGTTTTATTTAACTGTAATGCATTGAAAGTTGTCTTTAATAGAAATGGCTTGCAATGACTATTTCAACAAAGATTTCTAATTTGTGTTTGTTTGGGACAACTAGAACTTAGTAGTTTTACCTTTGTATAATGCAATTGCAATACAACACGAAGCAGGTTCATCGCGCGTATGATGCTCACCTTATCTTTCTGTATTGTGCGATTAATTCTATGTGATAAGTCATGGGTCATGATCATAGCATGCAAAATGCTCACTATGTAGCTCTTCATCACGTAATATCTAAGTCCTAGTTGAGTACAAGTTTTTCTACTGTGCACCCAAGTGCAAGCGAACAACAGGTTTACCTGGATGATTTAGGGTCGAACATAGGAAATTGGTTCAAGACATTAATTCTAGGGTATACTTATCGTCTAGGCATTATGATGATATGTAAGACTCAAACTTTAGATATCTTATATTTTCCAAAGAGTTTAAGAGGTTTAAAAGAAGGAAAGTTTTTGGTAAAGTATCAAGGAATAGTACTTTAGGCATTTTGAGTGTTTAAGGTTGGTGAGAAAGAAGGATCATAGAGGGTAGGCTATTTAGCTAAATTCAAAAAGGAGTTTCTCACAACTCACTTGGGTATTTTCACTCAAGTTGGTCTTGTAAGTTTAAAAATTGAGTCTAGTTCATTAAGAAAGGCTGTTGGGCATTTTGGATTTGAGAAAGTTGGTGTTTTGAATAAGAGAAGGTGAGAAGGTCAGTTTACGAGTGAATCTGCATAAGGTTCACTCTCAGAAGGATACAAAATGCATAGTTTGGCGTTTTGCTCTAAAAGTTTGAAGGAAGAAATTTAACATATTTTAGAGCAATTTTGTAGAAGGAAGTTTTGCGAAAAGAGTTGTGGAGTTTAAGTTATAACGTTTCTAAGTCAGGTTATGTAGTATGGGCGAGAAACTAGGCGAGATAACCTTGGAAGTTAGCTATGTGTTTTGGACAACTATGTGGTATGTTTAAGGCAATCGATTTAAAGATTTAGTGAAGTTCAAAGTCTTGTTAACATGCATTTTGATGTGTAAAAGTAAGTAGGAGGTGTCTTAAGAAGGTTTAAGGTGGATTTAAGCAAGGATGAGGTGTCAACTTGTGCTCATGCAAGAAAATCTATAAATAGGTAATCTTCAGTGTTGAATTTCTCACAATCCACTCAAGCGTTTTAAGTAAAATTAGTTTCAAAAGTTTCCCTTTTGAGTCTATTTTCTAAGTTGAGGCTTCTGGTTTTATTTGAGAAAGTAAAAGTTGCATTTGAATTAAAAGAAGAGAGAAAGGACATTGTTGGGTAAAAACTGAACAGTATTTACTCCAAGGAGGATATAGGATGCATTTCGTTGAATCGTTTGCTAGAATTTTTGAGGTAATATCATTAAGATATTTTGCAACAAATTTGTAGAAAAAATTATTTTTATTTGAGTTATGAATTTTAAGTTATTAAGCTCTAAATAAGAAGTGGAGTTCTAGTCATGTGTTGAGGTATGACCGAGTTTAAGAATTTAGCATGGGATGTTGGGTGTACGTTTTGGTTTTAGATAGGTCTTTCTAAGCGTTTTAGGGTTGTGTTTGATATATTAGAGTGAAGAGAATTAATTGAAATTACTTTCCATCATTTCAGGACAAGAGGAAATCGGGCAAGCTTATCGACCAAGGGTTTGATCTGCGATCTGTGAGTGGTTTTCTTCTTAAATGGTTTGTGATTCTGCTTTATTATTTTGAAAGATGATTTCAAATGAGAAAGTGTTTCAAACAGAGATTTTTATGAAAAGTTTATATGTGTTAAAGCATGATTTATAAATGTATTTCTTTTAAGCATAAATAAACATTTATGCAAAATGAAATGATTTGAAGTTGTTTATGCGAAATGATGTTTATAAAAAGGTATTGCGAGAAGGATTTCATAAAACCTCACCTAGTCTTTTAGACTTTTTCTTTCAAAATTTATCTTCCAGGTTTTAGGCGTTGTGGTCAAAAGTAGAGGAAGTTTGGACTTGCTAGGGGAGAAGCTGCCAGACATTTAAGTTTAAGTGATGGTTTCTATTTTTTGGTTAACTGTTGTATCAATATGTTCATGTACTAAACACCTTGTTGAATAGTAAAAGTTTAAAGGTTGTTTCATCTTTTTCGTGCTAAGTTCTAATCGCCTTAAGTTTATTTGTTTGCGTTTTAGTGATCAAGCTAAGTTAAGAAAGTTAAGATGAGTATCTTTGGCGTTTGATCGCATCAAGGTTGCTCGAGTCACACCACATTTTGCAAGACAAGCAAGTAGGTCTGCAGGGCAAGGTGTGACATGATGAAGTTAAAAGAATAATAGAAGAACTAAAGTTACTTACTTACACCTAAAGACTCATGCATAGGAGAATAAATTATGGCAAGATAGAAGATTGAATGAACTAACTTGTGTAAGGAAGGCGATGAAAGAAGGTCTCGTGCTATAAGGTGAATAAGCTATACGACCACCTCAATGCAATATAACTCACTAAGCTATCTTATGATTAAGGCATGCTCCTCTCAAAGTCATTGATCAACACATTTGGTTGCCTTTCATAATCCCAATGACTAAGGCTGGCTAAATGGTTTGTATATAGTAATACTTATTTATTCTACTTACGTGCTTCACGTTTAAGGACCAAAATCTCTCAGTGTCTTAGTCCACACTTGTTCGCCTTTTAGGATACAAATGAAGGAATTAAGTCTTCCCACAAAGTTGAGAAAACTCTTCTTTACTTGTGTTAGCTGCGTCCTTTCTACTAACCCTCTCAGGTAGTTGGGTGACATACACTTTTTGAGTGTAGAATGTAGCTCAGCTAACACACTAAGCGGTATAAATAAATAGTACTTATCAAGAACACATCATAAACCTAAACTACAAATAACATGACAGATGAACAGTAGAGGTATGAATAGATTGAAAAGTATATAAAAATGCATTGTATTAAAAAATAAAGGTCTTCGACCAATGTACAATATAACTGAATACAATGCCAAGAAGTAGTAAAAAATGGATAGAGGAAGAAAATGAAATACAAGTTAGGGGGAACAGGGGATGAACTCTTCTCTTCTCAAACTCTAAGCTTTCGCATTACAATCTAGTCGGAGAAGATGAAAGAGTGTTATACAAACAGCGGTGAGGCTAATCCTTATCACCAACTCTCTAGGTTGTTGGCCCATGCAGGCCCTGGACTCTCTTGGTAAGGATGAAGTACTTTTATAGGAAACCTTAGGCGAAAAACTTCTATTGCTCTGATTCTGACACGCCAAAAGTGGCCTGCGATACATCACATCAACTCCAACTACCATTCTTGTCTTTTAGTGAACCTTTGATAATGTGTATAAATACATGTTATTATAACCTCTTTTATTAGAATAATAAATTCAAAACGCATAAGAAGATGATCAGAATGTGTAACTTACATTGTAAATACATAAGTATTTAAAAATACATAAATATTTAAAAATACATCTTACATAAGTATCATGCCTGTTTTACATGATTGACATGTCTAAACACAGGATAATGAACAAAGAAAGAAACTAGTGAATCGAAGGAGACATCTCAGGCAAAGGCTACGCAATGGAAACTCATCAGGCGATTAACATCTCCATGTGAAGAACCATGTCATCATGGGAGGAAGGCTCACTAGAGGATAATAATGCTTTTATTACATTTACATTGGATTTGGCATTGAGTGGAAAGTCATAGGTACTCTATGAGTCTGTTTCTTTCCTCAACTGTAGCTCGTATCGCCTCTTATTACTCAACTCTCTGATTTTTACTTTTGAAGCTATGCTTTTTATTTTTGCGAGAGGAGGCAACATAGGAGTTGTTATTTTACTTGAATAAAGGAATACAAAATTTTAAAAAATCTTACTTTTTGGTTTAGTTTTAACAAAGGATTTCTAAAAAGGTCTCAAAACTTTTAACATAGATCTCGCACACCCCCATATTTAAAGGCTGCAATGTCCTCATTGTTAAAAGTGAATGATAAGATTATTCACAGAAAAATTTTACACAAGAGGTTTGAGGCAAAGCTTGCTCACCTAATAAACTAGAGAGATATTTTCTAAGTAAGGTTCCTTAACAAGTTAAACGCCTAGATAACAAATGAATCTTTATTTCACATAATTTATTTTATTCAAGTGTTATTGAATATCGAAGAAAAATTAAAATGCTAAAAAGGGGGAGCCAAGCTTGCGACAAGAAAGATTAAACGCATAAGTATTATATCATAAGTTGTAACTTGTATTGTAATGAACATAATTAAAAAGAAATAAAAATTACATAAAGCTTAATTAAAATACAAAGGGGTGTTTAAAATTCTAAAAAGGTCCCGATTCAGCTTGCGACGGTGATGCATACTAACAATTGCTGCCACCTCATCAATGCAATCATTTGTGGATGACCTTTTTTCGCCGCTGTTATTTTTGTATTCCTAACATTGACATTCTCTTGCTATAGACCACATCTTTCTTAAGTTGTATTTTCGTTTTCCCTTCTTCCGTGTAGTTCCACTAATATATTTCGCTCTGATACTGAGTGGACAATAGGAAAAAGGAAGAAAGAAAAAAAATACAACTTAAAGAAGGATGGTGATTGGAGAGACAAGGAGCTTGAAGGTAAATAATGTAGTACTATTGGAGTTCCTATGATGTTGGCTTCATTATCTCCGACTGTCATTACTATTCTAGGTTGTATTTTTCTTTTTCCTTCTTTATACATACTCACCACATCGGATTAGTTTCATTATTTTACTTGGTGGGTATGAAGGAACCAAGAAAATAGAGAAGCACACTCAAAAAGTAGTGGGATTGGAAAAAGGAGAAATACAACCTAAAGAGTTATGAAAGGAGAAAGAAACTAAGTTGAGGGTGAACTTTTGTTTATCTTAAGGTTAGGATTTGAAGTTTTTCGGGTTGCTTAAATAGGCAATCTTAACTAGGGTTAATTAAAGGTTTGGTTACTTCAAGATTAGGGTCTTGTTAAATTAAACATGGCGTGATAAACTTGACAGACTAATCGTGGCTCGAGGTCCGATGTTGTAACGACCCAACTTTTTATACTAAGCTAAGGTCATTACTACTAAAACAAATAAAGACTTTTGTTTGAAATAAAAGAAAATACTAAATTTTAAAGGAAACGCTTTAAATATTCATTTAAATACTAAATTTTAATGGAAACGCTTTAAATATTCATTTATAAAATATAAGTAAAATATGTAAAAAAAAATAAATAAATAAGATACTAGTTTGGGCCCTATTTAAAATAAAAAGAAAATGTCATAAAAGTACTCATGACTTCTGAAATAAAATATTGTAAATTAAATACTGAAAACATAAGTGTAGAAGAAATCATAAACTTTCCCCTATGGCGAACTACGGTCACTTCTTGCCAGTCGCTAGCTTATCTCTACCTCTACCTTTGCCTGAAAAATTAAACATAGAGAAGAGTGAGTATAAATTTATACTCAGTAAGGTCCGTTTGGTAACGTTTCTGTTCCCTGTTTTCTGTTTCTGTTGGAATTTTTTGTCCTACAACTCGTAGTTTATAATCATATTCTGTTCAATAAAGTCGTTATTGAGAAATTGAATATTATAATCTTTAATCCAATAATCTAAGTCCCAAGGCTATTTTTTAGTAAATTTGAACTTTATGTGGAGAAATAAACATGGATCAAGTATGAGTATATAGCCTAAATAGTATATAGTATATGAATAATGGTTAGGCGCCTTATTTAGAGAAACTATGGATGCGGCCTGCTTTGTAGTAAGTACAAACGAGGTGATCCTGAATCGTTCATGTAGAGATATGAAAGTGGAGGCATCCTATGTAAAGTACTTATATAAGAATGAACTATGAAATAGTCACTTTTTTACGTTATAACATCGTTTACTGTTTAAAACTGACTATTTCGATTATTGATGACCTAGGTAACTTAATCTTAATCCTGAGCTAACTATGAACTTTTGTTCACACGAGATTATCCTTAGATTTTCATAGGTAAGTGCAGCTCATCAGCGTTAACCCAATAAGCCCTCCATTTCAGGGGTAAGATCGGGTGGATAGCTGGCGACATAGGATGCAAGACAAATTCACTCCTACCCGCTTTAGGGTTAATAGATAAGTTTTTCTCTTAAGCACTGAATCCAAGTCTTAAACAAAGGGTCTCATCCTCTCATTTTCCCGAGAGATATTAAGTTTATAGGTTGGACCTTAAACCAATTATTCAATAGTAGATTAGTGGGACTAAAGGAGCAAGATGTAGTCTCGGGGGTAAAACAGTGTTTTGATCCAGTCGAGGTTATGAACAACCTATGAAGGATTAACTTACTGATTATGGTTTTATCAAATGGACACAAATATATCTATGGAGAAGGGAGTGCAACTACGAAACTTTAGTGGTATGACCCGTTAGTTAACGAATGTTGATTAATTCGGTCTAAAAGAGTTTAGCAAGTTAATCTTGAATCATTAGAGCTTATGATCTATAGGTACATTAGGTTCCCCTGCTAGCTCATATGGAATGAACTTAGAATAGTGTGATGGAATAAGTCAAATTGTTCGAATTGGAAGAAGAGAGAGAAACCGACAAGTATATGTGATATAGTCGTCGGTTTTCAGATTAGAAATAGAGCTTTATTTTTAAATAGGATTTAAATATTATAAATATAAATACAGATTCATAGTCGGAAGCTCAAAAATGATGGGAATAGTCAAAGTTGTAAAAAGTCAAAATGTTGACTTTTGATTTTTGACTTTGAAAAGTCAAACTTTAACCGACAATATATTCAAATATGATCTGAATTTTGAGAAAATGAATGTGGATTCATGCTTGGGAGGTCAAAATTAGTCAAGGTGGATAAAATAATAAAAAGTCAAAATATTGACTTTAGGTTTAAAAAGTCAAACTTTGACTTTTGACCAAAAGACTATTTTGCCCTTTGACCAAAGTTAGTGGGAAAATCTAACATTTTATTGGATAATCGAGTAACTCGAGTTGGCTAGGTGTTTTCTTTTGATGAAGACAAAAAATCCACTAGAGAAAGTAGACTTTGAGTTGTTGGGCTTTAGTATTGCATGGAAAATCCCTATAAATGGGGCCTTTGAACTCATTTGATGGAGTTGGATTTTTTAAAATTTGGGCTCTCACACCAAATTTTATTTATTTTCTTATTTATTTAAAAAAAATTACCAAGCCCATCTATTTCTCTCTCTCGATTCTTTCATCCAACGAGTCCCACAATCTGGTTTTTAGTTCAGAGGATAGTAGGTCAATTTTAGTGGTTGTTCGAAGAAAAAATTTGAGCTTTGAATGTAAGTATTCTAAAAATCCTATTTTTCAATTTAGGGTTTTTTTCGTTAATTAAGTGAAGGGTAGAATTTCAATTCTTTTTCTGCTGCGCATGTCTCTTTCTATCAGTTTCTGTTTTCATTTTTTAAGAAACAGAGGTGTTCAGTAACATTCTTTGTTTCTAGTTCTAAAAAAAAGTAGAAACATTTATCATTTTATAAGGAATTATTGAAAAAGAAATAGTTTCTCACGTTCTGTTTTTCAATTATTTTTATTGGTTTTCTTTTTCTTTTTCTTTTTTTCCAATTATTTCTATTGGTTTCCTTTCCCTTTTTCTCAATTATTTTTATTGGTTTTATTTTCCTTTTTCTCAATTATTTTTATTGATTTTTTTTTCTTTTTTCGTTTTTCTCAATTATTTTATTGGTTTCCTTTTCATTTTTTCAATTATTTTTCTATTTTCTTTTCCTTTTCCATTTTTCCACGTGATTTCCATTTTTTCCTCTTATTTCCATCTTCTTCACAAGCTAACCACTATGGTTTCCTTTTTCTTCCTCTTATCTCCATCGTCTTTCCCAAATAACCGTCTTCCTCATCCTCTCGTTGTCTTTGCCATCTTCCTCCTTGCATCTCGTCGTCTTCCTTTACACGACGTCGTCCCCTTTGTCGGATCTTGGTTTTCCTCTTCGCATGGATTTGGAATTTTGCCAAATCTGTGTTTTCGTCCTAGATCTTTGTCTTCCTCTTTGCCATGGATTTAAGTCCTCATCTTCATCATGGGTTTTCGTTTTCCTCCTTGCCGACTTTATCCTTCAAATCTCAATGTTCATCTTGATCTCCATATGATTACTAAAAGACTTTTCTATCTAGGTTTGATAGAGTGAATGGTGTAATATTTAATTGAATTAGATGTGAATAAAATTACATGAATAAAATAAAAAATAAATCTCAAAGAAAATAAGGAAACAAGAAATAATTATCAAACACATTTTCTATTTCTGTTTATTTTTTTTCAAGAAACAAGAAGCAGAAATAGTTATCAAACACATTCATGTTTCTTATACTAGAAACAGGGAACATGGAACAAGAAACAGGAAAACAGAAACGTTACAAAACGAGCTCTAAGAGACCCATTACTAGTCTCGCTACGTGTCTGTTAACTTTCCGTTAGAGTCCTATAAGAAAGTACCACATAACTTTTGTGCTCCCAAACACACGCTATCCAATGATTCTATAGGGACACATCTGGGCTCTCGCTGAACCCAGAGGAAACACCCTAAAGGAGTGTTAGGCTATAAGTGATCATGTCTAATCACACATAAAAGCTGGCCACACTGGTATAAATAGGTGGTGATCCCGAGGGACACCCATATGAAACGACTCTAATAGACAAAGCTAATAGAACACTATAGCCTATACATATTGCATAACATAAATATCATATCTCAATCATACTATATCTCAACCAAAGTATATCTCATTCATAACATATCTTATTCATAACATGTCATGGTCATCACACATCTCAATCATACGTAAACGGCTATCTACGTAGCTATTAATATTAATCATCCCTAATAGTCACATCATGCATCATAGCTAAATTAATGCATAATTAGGAAAAACACAATGTTAAGGGTCTAATAGTACAATCTCTTACCTTGAGATTAGCTATAACAATAATTATTCCTAATAGCAACACTCAGAGCTTTCCAAGCAGGAGAATCCTAAACATAACGAAACTTAAATTAATAAATTTGTCACCCAACATCCAAGTGTTTAACTTAAGTCTCCAACTTACCCCAAGGCTAAGGTTGAAACAAAAACAACCTTGAATGGGAACAATTTCACAACTACACCCTTTTTCCAAAATGCCAAAGACCTTCAAAGAAACAAATCTAAATTTAATAAAACTCAACTTAAATCCAAAATTAAATTACTTTAAGAGTAATAAACTTGATGTTTGATGGGTAACCCAAAAACCCAACAAATACTTACCAAAAGTGGCTCAAAAGTACCAAAAATGCAACTTGGCTTGGGGAAAGGTTGTGGCTTGACTAGGAGAAGCAATCGGCTCGAATGGAAGGAGAAATGACTTGGCTTAATCAGATAGAGGAGGCGGCTCGCAAAGATGGTAGCAACTTAGGTATGGTAAAGCCAACGGAAGGGGCATACGAACAGAGATGAGGCACAGACCAATGCGATGGTGACCACTCAGCCAATGGCTTCGTCTACGCTTGAATTTTGTGTGACTGATGGAGTGATCGGGCATGAAGATCACACGAATCGGGGATGCATGATTGGCTTTGGGCTCGAGAGGTTCCACTTCAGTGGCGTGGTCTGTGCCTGAATGAGTAACAGCGGTTCGTCGACAGACAATGTCAAATGGCGGTGAGAGGTTACCGACGGTGCTAGGATTTTCTTTGGGGAAGAAGATGAATAGTGATAATGTTGCACGCTTCACGAAGGTTAGTTATATATAAGGGGCACTTGCAAAAATGATAAAATAAGATAATAATTAAGTTTATAGCGCACATACTTTATTATTTGCAAAAATGGCAAAAACGAAGCCTAACCCACACATCAAGAGGTAAAATGTCATAAATGCCCCCGTTACTAATATATGTTTGATACATCTTATACGCGTCTGATACAACTAATACTTGTTAACACACCCGATACATTTGATTGATACACTTGATACATCTGATACTCTTTGATACACTCGATACCTTTTGATACACACCTGAAACATCTTGATACA
>JBBPDI010000020.1:5604438-5616050 GCA_037974545.1 Cucumis variabilis | reverse complement strand
AGGCTAAATTGTATAATGAAGAATATGTCTAAATGAATCTGTCCAGTTGTGGTTCAATTTTATGCTTCAAAAGCCGACTTACTGTCAGTTCGAAATTAACAGTCATGCGTCCCTGTACTTTGGCGCCAGGAGCAGCGCCCAATGGAGTTAGTTGAGCACTATAGCTAAATAAGATTTTGAGCAGCATGATTGAAAAGACAAACATCTTAGGCAGCCTACCAATTGTTTTTTTTTTTTTGGTTACTATCATAAGAAGATATGAGGGACTTTGTACTGTTGCTTCTTTCTTTCATTGCTTGGAATTTGAGTCTTACATGTTTGAAAGTTGAAATTTTCTTGCAGAAAATGAGAATGGGCGTTTTATGTATTCAGCCATAGAATTTTGGAAAATCATCTATGTACAGCTTCACAGGAAATCTAGACTCCAAAATAGCAATCCCTAAATAAGTAGCAAGGTTCTTACGCAACTTGGATGAATTTTTTAGTGTCGCACAAGGAAAAGTCACTCACTTGAATAAAAGAAACTTTTATTAAAAAAATTTACAAACGATGGACACTTTTGGAAAGAATGTTTTACTCTTAAAACACTTACTCACTTTCACTCAACTCTAACTCTCTAACTTTATTTTTTTCTTACTTTGCTTGGTTCACAAATGAAGATTGCTTATAGGCATGAAATCCTTGAAGCCCAAGCCAAAGATTAATCTAATCCTATTATAGATATTTTTAAGGGTCTTTAACTAAGATGACCTAAACTGTATATCATATTATAAAATTAACCTAAATTTTTTAAATTTTTCAGAAATGTCCTAAATTGACTAATATTTTACACAAATATAGGTCTAAATGACCAATTTACCCATCTTTATTATTAATAATATATATTTAAAAAATAGAAAAAGGAAAAAAAAGTGGATCAGGTTTAAGATTTACATTTATTAGATATCATATATGTAAATATGGTAAATGATTAATTCTATTATATTAATACTATAATAAAAATTGTCCCTTAATTATTTTTTTTTTGTGATTTTGTTAAAAAATTATTCCCTCCCAATTTCTCTCTCACTTTCCAATCTCTCTCTCCATCCATTCTTTAGCATTATTTTTCATATATTTTAAGTAATTATAGTATATATTGAATAATACGATGTATATTTTATTAATAAAATGTTCTTATATCAATTTGTTTATGTATTTTATTTAAATATTCATATCTTACGTGGTAAATAATACGTTATGTTTTAAATAATAGTGATTATGTATGAAAGTTGTTTATGTTTACAAGAACATGAATGAGAAAAAATTATGATGCTTATATGTAATATATGTCATTAAAACATTAGTTGTTCTCTGATATATGTAATGTTGAAGAAAATTGAATACGTTCGCAATATAGGGACTTTGATGAAAGAATTGAAGATCCAGGAAATTGTATGTAAAAAGTGGTTGAATCTTAAATTGGTTTATGAATAGTATATATAAAATAATAAATTGTATATTTTATGAATAAAAGGTTATGCTATCACTTTGTTAAATTGGTTTATGTATTTTATTTCAAATATTTTATTTTATGTGTAATAAATAATAAGTTATGTTTGAGACAATAGTGATTACGAGTATATTATAGTATATTGTTCATTTAAGGTTAGTAAGAATTTATATTTCGTATACGAAATATACTATGGTATATTGAAGATAACATCATTTATGTATTATTGAATATATGAAATAGTATGTATGTAACAAATCACATAAGATATATGTATTATGCAGTAGTATATATGTAAGAATTAAAAAAAATACTGATCGGATACATAATCCATGTCAAACGAAGTAAGAAAAAAGCACATAACATACAAAAAAAACTATATATGTATTATTGAATATATGTAGTGGTATATATGTAACAAATCACAAAACATAAATGAATTATTCAGTAGCATATATGTAAATTTTTTTTAAAAAAACAATGAATGAATATCTAATCTATGTAGATATTGGTATATATATGCAGTAAGAAAAATCACAGAATATAAAAAAGAATATGTGTATGTATTATTAAATATATTATTAAATATATGCAGTAGTATATATGTGACAAGTTACATAACATAAATTTATTATTTAGTGGTATACTATACTATATACAAACGATAGGACATTTAATAAAAATTATATGTCGAACATGACAAGAAGATAAACTGAACAATAAAAAATTAAACAAATAGGAGAAACATGACCGAAATATATGCTCCAAAACGAAAAAAGAAAGAACAATTTTTTTTTTAAAAAAAATATATGCTACGAAATGGAAGAAGAAATAATATACATATGTCATATTGTATATATGAAATGGTATATATGTGTAAGCAAAATCTCGGAAAAGTATGAAATTTGAAAAAAAGAAAGACAAAAGTAATTGATTGAAATTTGAAGAAAAAGAAAGTAATTGAGGAAGACAACTAACCGAAAGTTGTATATAAAACAAAATTTCGAAATAAATTGAAGAACCAAATTGAATAATGATATTGATAACAGCGAAATTGATGGAAGAAACGATCGAAATTGAATTATGAAGTCGAAGTCCTCGTCGACGTTGAAATTTTTATCTCAGAATGTTCATGAGTGATGCAAATAATGATATAATGTTATTTTTAATCATTAAATTATTCCATATTAGAAAAGATTTCATTTTATATTAAATTAATAAAATATTTCTAATTAATTTCCATAATAAATTTATACTTTAATTAATATGCCAAATAAGGAAGTTGTCATTTACCAAATTAATTTAGTATAATATAGATAAGGAAATCATTTGAATTTAATTTCGAAAATTATATATACTTAATAATTATTATAAGGTTATAATTGTCCTAAAATTTATGAAAACCTAATCAAGAAAATAAATCATAATTTAGGACATTTGTAAAATTTCGTAGTAGAGTTAAGTCTTTTGTCTAAATCTTTCTATTTTTAATCTCATCCTTATCAAGAGAATTTTGTTGAATGAGCAATTTCAACCAATTAAATTTAGTTAAGTCATTACAACTGAAGCTCAAGGCTGACCACTATGAAAGTTATAAATAGATAGAATAATAAGAGATATAGCAACATTTTTAGGGGCTATTTTGAAAAATGACAAAACCATTTTTTCTTTTGAATTTTAGCAAATAGCATTTTTTTGCATGTTCATGGTATTTTATAAAATACCAAAATACCCACCTTTTCCAACTGTAATTATTTATTGTAATTAATTTTGTCATGAATTTATCAACCTTTGGGAAGGTTTGAATAATTTTTTTGAAAAGATAAAAAAAATTAAATTGGATTTGAAAAATTGTAGAATCTCAGTCTAATTGTGTATGAAGATGCACGAGAAAAGCCAAAACAATCAATAACTTAAAAAATTTTAATATTTTAGAAAATCTCGATGATCAATCTCGGACCAAATAGTTTTACAAGCCTAAAAGAAATATGCTACTTTTAAAACCCCCTTAATTTGGTCAATTTCCCATTAGTAAGAGGGCTGTGGTAAGTTTTAAGAATTAAATAAATTACAGAGAAATTAATCATTCAACGCAACAAAACCGTTTTTCTAAATGTCTGTGCTTCTCTCATAAAGCTTAAAGAAAAAAGGAAACAGAAAACAAAGAAGATTATAAAGAAAGAAAGAGAGAGAGAGGGGAGAGTTGAGAAATTGGTGGAGGTCGATGAGAAACTCTTGAGCTCGTTGGAGTAGCGCCGCCGTGACTAACGACCCCGGAAATAGTTGGAACTAACGAAATTTTAGGCAACAATTCAATTGGGTAATTTTCTTTTTTTGTGTGTGTGAAAAACTTCGATGATGGTTTCATGGAATCATGGGTTTATGGTTTATGTCCAATAATTTATAGTTTCTTTCCATAGGTCAAGAAATTTGTTATCAATTTCGATGTATTTCATAATTGGAGTTGCCTCATTTAAAAGACAAGATGAAATTGATCAAAACCTAAATTTTGGTACCAAGGGAAAGTAAGGGCAAAATACAAAAAAAAAAAAAAAAAAGGACGATTGTATTTCTTTTTACGTCAATTATGTCTATATATATTTTTCAGCTCAACGATATTCAAAAGTGGAGAATTGGATCGACTTCTTGGTGGGTCAAAAATTTATTTGAGTAATCAACAAGTTGGACGAAGAAAATTTAGTATCGATAAAAAAAATAAATTTATCTAAACAAATCTATTATTTTAGGATAATCTAAAGTAATAATATTTCTCCCTAATTAATAATTAATACTGATATTCATACATTGAAAAAAAAAAAAAAAAAAAGAAAGATTATATTGATATTCGTGTTTGTTGACAGCAACTAAGCTATAATGGACAGTTAAGTAGAGATGAAATGGAAGAAATTGTTAATTTTAAGAAGCTGCACGATCACCCATTGATCCTTTACCAATACGGAAACCATAAAAATGGTGACGAGGTTTATTGTTCCAAATGTCATAAACCATGGCATCCACCAGGGTTCAGTTGCTCCGACTCCGAATGCAACTTCCATATCCATCTATCTTGCGTCGATCTTCTTCCCCAAATTCACACCCCTTTTCATTCCCATCACAAACTCCCTCTATCTCTTGTCCTCACCAATACATTCTGCAAGTGCTGCGGCCAAAAGCCGACCGGAAAATCCTACTCCTGCCCTCAGTGTGATTTCGTTATTGACCTACAATGCCTCATCGCCGACACCAAAGCCACCGGCTTAACCAAAATCCCCGGCGTTGACCAATTTCACCATTTTACTCATCCCCATCCGTTAACCTTTCTACAGCAACATTGGGGGAAAAACAGAATCGTTGTTTGCTCCGTGTGCCAGTTGCGTATCAAATCAGGTTCTGATTCTATTTCTTGTTACTTTTGCTCTCAATGTGATTCCCACTTTCATCAACAATGTGCTGAATTTCCTCGTGAGATTATAAATCTTCGTTATCATCAACATCCATTATTTCTTTTTGCTCGATCATTTGAGAGTAACATACTTTGTGATAACTGTAGAAACAGTTGCTTCAATTTTTTCTACAGTTGTCCACCCTGTAAATTCAATCTTCATGTATCGTGTTTGTCCTCATTCCACCACCAACATGACTTCATTATATTGCAGAAGGTATTTCCTTATAAATGTCAAATTTGTGGCAAGAATTCTGAGTCTGCAGTTCCTTGGTTCTGTAGCATTTGCCATCTTTTTGCCCATAAAAGTTGCGCCGAGCAACCGACCATTCTCCATACATTTGATCATCATCATCCTTTAAGTCTAACGTTCTCTGGTCATTGCAATATTTGCAAAATCTGCAATGGAAAGATAAACATGTCGTTTGCCAGATATGCTTGTCGGATTTGCAGTTATGATGCACATTTGAATTGTGCTAAGAGTCGAGAAAAAGAAGAGATGAAGGAGGGAATAATGCTGACGGAAGAAGAAGTTGGTGTTGGCATGAACAAAATTTTGCATTTTAGCCATAAGCATGAGTTGATTCTTCGGCCGGGGGATGATAATAGGGTTTGTAATGGGTGTATGCAATTTATAGTGACTGAATATTATAGTTGTTCAAAGTGTAGGTTCTATTTGCATGAAGAATGTGCAACATTAACGAGTCGATACAAAAAATTATTGTTTCATTCGCATAAGCTGAATATGGTTTATATCCCAGATTTTATTTTCTCATGTAGTGTTTGTCTTCAATACTGTCAAGGCTTCGCCTATAACTGTAAAGAATGTAGCTTTGCAATTGACATTCGCTGTGCTGCAATTACATTCCCATTTACACATTCAAGTCACAAACATCATCCCCTGTTTCATTACAGAGATAAAGGAAAACATAAATTTGGAGGTTGTGGAGAAGGGTTGAAGAACAAATTTGTATTTGGATGTGATGATTGCAACTTCTTTTTGGATGCAAAATGTGCAAATCTGCCACTTGCAGTAAGAAATAGATTTGATGAACATCCCTTAAGCCTCACATTTGTGAATAAAGACGAGGAAGATGATGATGACCATTATTGTGATATTTGTGAAGAAAAAAGAGAAAGAAATGAGTGGTACTACTGTTGCAAGATGTGCTATTTTGCAGCACATATGAAGTGTGCTCTTGGAGATTATCCATTTCTGAAGTCAGCAAAGTTTGAAGGTCATAGGCATATGCTCAATTTGGTGAAAGAAGGTAAGAAAGGGTACTCTGCTTGTGGTAGTTGTGGTCATTCTTGTGAAGGAAATTTGGCTTTTGAATGTGGGCACTGCATTTGTAAGTTTAATGTTCATGCATTTGGGTTGTGCTATCACAAGCTGCTTACACAAGGCTCAATAACTTTCGCCATGCCTTCCCTTCACTCTCGTTCACTTCCCTTCTACTTGGACCCAATTCAAAGGTAAACAAAAGAGCGTACAAAGTGTTTTTGAAAGTGATCTAAAATTAGTTTTGAATGATTAAAAACACGTTTTTGAAGGTTAAGAGATTTGATTGGAACCCATGCTTTTATTTGTTACAAATGACATATATAGTATAACATTTTCTTGGTTGATATGAAGAAAAAGGAGCAAGATTATTATGTTGTTGGAAGGAGGAGGGAAGCAACGTGGTTGGACGGAAAGCGGGTTCAATGGAATCAGAGAGTTCATGGTGAATCATGGACGATGGGCTGATTCCATTCCGATACATTATGAGGAAAATGAGAAGTCATCAGAAGAAGATGATGAAGAAGATGAAAAAGATGATGGCGTGGAGATTCCAAATGTGGCCATGTCATTGGGTAAGTACGGAGGATTTGAAGGGGAATATTGGGATGATGCAGCCTTCTCTTCAATACAGAGCGTGGAGATACTCATGAAAAAGCCATAAACTCCATAACGATTAAATATGACCAAAATGGACCGTCTGAAAGGCACGGAGGAAATCGAGGTCGTCACACATCTACGGTCAGTAATGCATTATTTCAAGGTTTCCATTTTTATTTTTTTAATTTAACAAATATATTGCTGAACTCAAATAAAATAAAAATAAATAGATAAGATTTTTCTTTGCATGAACTCTTCTTTTTGGGACTATTTGGTGGTTTAAAAAAAAAAATGGAAAAAAGGATGTTTTCAAAACTATTTAAGGGAAAATTTTGTTGACATTTATGTGGAGTGGGCCTATTACCTCTAAATTATTATTTTTAATGTCTTTGACTTAGTTTTGTGTCCGGTAGATCTCCACTGTTAATTACTTGATTACAATGGCATTTGATGTGGTGGTGAAACCACTCAGAGAAACTAAAAGTTACAAAAATGAAAGAGCTTGTTAAAAGGAAAGTTACTATGAATAAAAAATGTTAACAATGTTTATAAAATATAACAAAAATTTTAGATCCTGCCAATAAATTTTGCTATTTTTGAAAGTGCTTTATAGCTGGATAAATATATATGAGCATAAAATATTAATTAGTGTACATATGTATTATTTTAAAACCCACCAGTAAGGTTATATATTAATGTTATAACAAGTGAAGAAAAATGACAGGTGGATCTTGAATATCCAGATGAATACCTAATTTCAATAGTTGGATACATGGATTACTATGAACAACACTATGTGATTCGATCCTTGAGTTTAGAAAGCAATAAACAGATTTATGGGCCATTTGGTAGAGAAGAAAGAACAAGATTTGTGTTTCCTACAAGTGGTGCTAAGATTGTTAGTTTTCACGGTACATCTGGTCTTTACCTCAATTCTATTGGAATCAATGTTCTCCCCCTTCAAAACAACCTCAAAACCACTCCTCTGTAATCATTATATTATGTATTATACCTTTTCATATTGAATTGAAATTTTAGTCATACATTTTAATATTGCTTATACTTCTAAAATATAATGTTTGAAATAAGATGTTTCAACTTTGGATTCAACCTATAGTATGAATGAGATTCATGTTAATACTAGAGAAATTGCATTGGATAGTAAAATATACTTGTATATTTGCAAGCATGTCTATAATTTTTTAAAATTTGCATTTATAGCAAAATTATTTAAGAATATTGAAAGAATTTTAAGTTTGAGGGCAAGAAAGTAAATTACACTCAATGACAATTTTGAAATTATTTCAAAAGGCTTGAATCATGAAAATCTTAAAAAGTGAAAAACTTAGGTAGCCAAACACCACGTTTAGAGAGAGCTAATTTCTGCATTTTTAGAGCAAAGTTCATGGTTACTTTCTTTGTTACTACAATCTGGCGGAACCTCCTCTACAACGACAACATAACTTGAACGGTAGGTGAAAACTGGGAGTCCGCGGTGACAACGACTCGCAAGCTCTAGCAGCGAAGCAATTAGGAACATACGAAAGAGAGTCGAATAGTGTTGAGGTTTAATCTATGTTTGTGGTAGGACGGCGAGACCTCCGACAGCGACTAGGATACACGACAACAAGCGAATGAGACACAAGGCGAACAGTGGAAACTAGTTGAAGAGATGGAGGATGACGATTGGATGAGTTCATGAAGAAGAAATGTTCTCTTTTGAGTAACAATAAGTTTGATTGAAATGTGGTTAAGAAAATGCTCCATAGAGATTTGATATCTTGGAATGTGATGCTTAGTGGGTATGTGAAGAATGAGAACCTTAGTGCGGCTTGATCTTTGTTTAATCAGGTGGTTGAGAAGGATGTTCTCTGGATCTCCCGACGCAACTTTACACCATTGAGAGAAACAACATATATCAAAAGGTTAAGGCATCTCCCGACGCTGAAGTTGAAGTTGGGAGATATAGGATCTCTTGACGCATTAAAATGGCGTCGACCATTAGTATGGATCTCTTGACATCAGGTTGTGTAGGCGTCGGAAGGTAGAAACTATCACATCCAAATCCGCAATATGACCAAAATGCCGAAGTAAAGCGGAAAAGGATGCGATTAACTTAAACTTTGAAATTTTCTTATCACAAATCTCTTTCTCAACTCCCTTTAAACTAACAACAAAACTCAAAACGCAATGGTGGTCAGCCTAAACGCCAAATATAATGAATACATACAAAAGCGTATACATTATTAATAACAGGCGTTTGATACATAATTACAACACTTTGACCAAATAACTAATGCTTAACTATTTCAAAAACGCCTGGAGTCATCTCGCCACAAATCCTTCAACCTTCTTCTCTACTTGGTCTAAACACCTGATCTTGGAAGATAGATTTTGAAAACGTAAGTATAAAAGACTTAGTGAGGTTTTATGAAATCCTTTTCGCAATGCCATTTAATAAATCCTTTTCACTAGAGCATAAATTCCAACACAAATCAATTTATCAATAAATATTTCATTTTGCAAAACATATCAAAACGTACGTAATCATTTTTTTACAATAAAGTTAGATTAACTCGCGAATCACATCAATATTCATTTTGCATAAACACCTATTAGTCAATTATTCTTTTCGCCAAGGATCCCAAATCGTTCTCTACACTTGGTATTATTACCTTGCGTTTAGACTATTGTATCAACAACATTCGAGAACATACAAATTCGTCTTTGTTGCTCAGGTCATTAAGCTTTATATGGTTCTTTCAATGCATAAGCCAACTTCTTATCACCATGTAGTCTGTACACCCCATGGTGGCCTTGACTCTTTATGTGCACATAAATGTTAGTATCATCTCAAAAAAACAACTAATGGTTTGAAAACCATTTTGTAGTATTGAAATCATTATTATCAAATCAAGCTTTAACATTATAAATCATGCTTGAAAATATATAATTTTTTTTATAGAAATCTCTTTTGAAACATTCCCATTTGAATTCCTTTCAAATTAGTAAAGAGAAATCATAATAAAGTTTTAACATAAATTCATTTGAGAGAAAACACTTACAAAACTTTGAAAGAAAAGCACTTACCACGCTTCACCAAAAATCCTCCTCTTCCTTCTCTTTTGCGCGGAACAAACAGTCGTACATAACATTTGGTTTTTTCTCTTCTCGCTAAAGCAAAACAACAACATTTTAGCTCTTCTGTTTATTAAAAACTCTTGTGCTTACTTAATGACCACTTAACACTTCTCATGAATAACCTTATCGCGTGGTTATATTTTTTTTTACTATAAGAAATCTTTCTCAGGAACTAACCAACTTTCACTCACTTAGAACTCTTATTGCAAACTTAAACTTCAAGGCTTCCTCGCAGACTTCTTCACTGTGAAACACTTGGTTCTTATCACGAAGACTACCCAAATGCCTTGTCTAACACTTAGTTAAAACTTCACTGCTTAATTTACGCGAAGATTTTTTCTCTCCTTATCACATGACTTCTTTCGCGAACTACCCACTTAATCGCAAAAACTTATACTTAATCATAAAAGATTTTACCGCTTAATCCTTTCTGCGGATCTATTCAAATGCCAACTTCTTAATACTTAGTCGAATTTTACTTCCTATACTTAAATTAAAAACAGGTCTCATAAAAACAACTCTCGATGCTGACGATAATGCATCTACAGTTAGGGGAAACTCTTGACGCATATAGGGATGCATTGAGAGTTGTCCTTTAAAGTCCTTGATGTGTACCTCACAGATCTCATCAAAAAGGGGATTTGAAAACAAGGTTTAAGCTATCACCAGTGATTTGAGAGACATTGCGAAGAGGGGATCTGGCCACTGTAAGAATTTTAATGGAATTGTATTGAATTTGCTTGATCTTTGTCATTGATAGTTATAAATATTTTAAACGATACAGAGAATGTAAAACTTACATAGTTTGATGCCTATGAATCTATAAAAACTCCAAATTGAGACATCACTCGTCAGAGACCTTCCTATTCTCTCAGATGAGATTGATTTTTGGAAACCAATTGGGATGGAAAAAAGTTGTAGAGAGATTTTTTTTTTGTAGAGAGCCAAAACATTGACTGACTTGATTAATTAAGAAAAGCTGTTTTTCCTTCCTTGAGGGAGTAGGAGAGAATAATGAGATTCTATTTAATCTAAAAAATATTAAATTAATAGAAATTTTAAATCAACTAATTAATTAATCAATTAATAATTAATTAAATTATATTTAATTAATATTTTATTTAAATAATATTTAATTAATATTTCATGTAAATCATATTTAATGAATATCTCTCCAATATCTTATAGTTTTAAATTAATTTAATTAAATAAAATTAAACTAACTATTAATTAGTTCTCCAATTAATTAATAACTAAAGCAAAATATCTTATATTTAAACTTAAATTAAATTTGAATCATATTCAAATATAAACTTATCTCAAAACCAATAATTTTAATATGAAGCAAATTCACATTAAATTAATATTTGAACCCATTCAAATATTTTATCTCTCATAAACTAATTTTGAATCATATCTAAAATTTTGGAATTAATATAATGTATGTTGATACATTATACTAATTTTCAAAGTAAATTTGAACATTTATTTCAAATTACAACCAATATAAATAAATTTCATTACCCATTTACGAGCTAGGAAGGTGACCTAATGGACTTATAAATTAGAAGCTACAATGATATGAGATTAATTGGCTAAACTCATTAACCACATTAATCAATATTCGTTAATTGTGTGTACACTCCACTAAAGAC
>JBBPDI010000020.1:5574066-5602127 GCA_037974545.1 Cucumis variabilis | reverse complement strand
TTATCATAGCAACCCAACAAATATTTTCATTCATATTCTCTTTGTTTGGCCTATCTTCTTCACTGGCCAGGCTCATGCTTTTTTATTATACCCCTTTCTTCTATTGTTTTCTCATGTGTCCTTGTGGCTTCAATACTAGCCCTGTTTTGAATTTTGGGTTCTTGTTTGCTTTGCTTTAAATTCATAGTTAGGATATGTTGACTCTATTGCACTTGATTATCACTTTCTCTTTTCTTTCTTAGCTTTCTTCATACTTGTTCTTTCTATTGTCTTCTTGCTTATTTTTTCTTCTATTTTTTTACTACTCTTGGCCTATTTGTGAATATTATCTTTGAATATCAACATATTTTGATAGAGTGTTGCCTCTGTTTCTATCCTTGTTGGGTTTTACTAAGTTTCAGGTGGAAAATCCTAACATAAGCCTTAGGTGAAGGATATTGTAGTAAAAGATTTGATCCCAAAGAGTGTTTCATACACACACACAAAAGAGACAATGAGAGCTTAGGAAAGTTCTGCTCTCCTTGATGAGAGCATTATTTATGTGATTATTTGATGTTCAAGTCAACGTAATTAGTTCCAAAGAGATATTGATACATTTGACGAGTTTTATAAATTTAGACCAAACTGTGTAGTGATATTTAGCACCTCTTCAGGATAAAGCAAGAAGAAATTGATTGACGTTGGAGTACTCATTGTGATAGTCAATCTCTCTTGTAGCTTATTTAGAAGGTTCATCCCTCATCCTAAGAAGTAGAGACGATGTTTGATAAATGAGTGCTTATTACGGCAACAAATTTTCTAATCCCCCAAGTTACATAACTTCGTGAGCTCACTTTTTATCTTACATAAGAACTTTTAGAAGTGATAAATCTACTACCCAAACTTGTACCATTCATTTTTTGACAATCTAAATAAAGATTATTCAAACATTGGTTTATGAATATTCTCTGCTTTTATGTGTGTGTGACTGTAATTGGATGGATTTTCATTGTCTTATGTCATTTGTGCATTGTCTTATACACTTTTTGGAAACGACATTTATGGTATGGTTTATACAAAACTCGAAAACTGTTCCCTTATATGCTTATTTAATAATTGAACCATGTTTTTCAGAGTTTATGTTTGTAAGTTTTGATTCTTTGCTTTCTCAAATTAGTTTGATAAATTGTGAAGTTTGAAGACTTGTCAAGATGGTTATCTCTTCTCTCTTATCAATCTAATTTTTAAAACTTTGTTAAAGGTAAAAACATCTTCCCATAATATTACTGTTATTTCATTTTGTCTTTTTTTTTCTATTTAATTTAATTGCCAATTTTTTATTTTCCTATTCTATGTATTCATTTCCCATACCATAAAGAGTTTGCTTTTCTTATCTTAATCAAGAGTCATTTAGTTGACTTAGAGGTGAAGTCAGGTAGAATTTAGACTATAAATATATCTTACTTTCTTGTTGTTAAGAATCTTTGTCCAAATAACATCATTAATAGTTTGTAATTAGAATCCCCGAATAGAAAGTATATCTCTTAGTTTGATGGATAAATAATCATGCTAACATAAGTTCCAATGGCCTTATTTGTTTATTCTTTAACTTGTCTATCTTATTTCTGTTTATGGTTGTTTGATGTTTGTGATGGATATATTAGTAGGTTATTTTGTCTTTGGTTTTTTATGTTTGTAGTAAACCGTTCAGTTAATGAGGATTTTGTCTTTTGGTTGTTTGATATGTTTGTGAAAATTCATATTGGTTATGGAGAAGATGCTCAAATTCAGAATTTCAACCTCTTTTGTCTTTCTAATAGCCTAATGAATGAAACTTCCATGACAAGCTTTTCTATTTTTTATATCTTGTTATTAGAACTGTTATGGTTGAATGTTATTTAAAATAATGTGATATGTGCTTTTTCATTTTATGTCTGTAAGAGATTCAATTTTTCTTGTACTTTGTTGAATGTGATTGTGAGGTTGTGTCTTAATAAAATTTGATGTGATAGATCTTTGACTTGTGTTTGCAGGTAACCCTTGGTGATTCTTTCGAAAATTGAATCTTTTACCATTGATCAAACTGGATTGGTCACATTGATGTTTGAGTTTAAGATATTTTTTTTGCAATTTGGGTCTGATATACGTTCAAGGTCAGATTCTTGGTTTCTGATCCATGATTGCTCCTCCAAATATAGTGCTTTCAATCTTAAGTTCTACATATGATGGGCTTTTGTGTTACTTCCTTATGTTTGCTCTAATATTATGATCTGGTGGTACGTTATGTACATATGCATTTTCGTATGGGAAGGAGAATAAGTAGGTCTTCAATGATTGTATTGACTGCTTGTATACATACCAATCTATAAAGAAGTATATGAGATGTAGTAGTTTATGCTTTATGTTATGTTGTTTGTAGTTTATTTATTAAGTTTACGTTGTGAAGTTATGGCTTCTTTGGTGTTTTGTTAGTTATGTTTAATGAGATTTACAAGTGGGAGTGTTCAAAAATTGAGACTATAATGTGGATCTACACTGTGAATCTGTGTAGCTTATGGAAGTGTATTTACTTTGAAATTTGGATGTTAATGAGAACAATCTTATTTATTTTAAAAAGTCAATATTAAGGCAAAAGCTAAAAATTTAAGGCACGTAAATCAATCTTTTTCCATTAGAAATTTGTTGAAGTTTTGTCTATGTATAGATGCAATGGATGGAATTCCTGAATAAAAAGTATATCTCTTAGGTTAAATATAAATCAAACTCACACTTTCTTCTAAATTCTTTTTTTACAAGCTGAAATATAAAAAGGATTGAAAATGGTTGTGACCTGTTGGTTACAACTGAAATAGGTTTTTTTTTTTTTTCATATCAAACCTTATGTTCAACCTTCACCTTTGTAAGCAACAAGTGAACCTCCAATATGATTTCGTCTTCTACCCATTTTTAGGTAACTGGAGGACAATTACATCAAGGCAGCAGACAAACTTTTTGTTGTGTAATCAGCATAGTCAACATATCAGAGGTATTACCTAAGATATGTATCTTCAAAACTTCGATTTCTCCTTTCTCTATTTCTTCTTTGATGAAATGATATGTGACGTCTATATGCTTCGTTTTGTTATGAAATGGATGACTTTTAATTAATAAATTGTGCTGTGATTATCACAATATATTATGATTTTTGTCTGTTTAATCCTAAAATCATTCAGTAAATCCTTTAGCCATACACCTTATTTCACTACCTTTACTAAAGCAATGAACACAACATCAGTTTTGATAATGCTACAAGTAGTCTTGTAGTCTTAGATTATTGTAGAGGTTGATTTTTGTAGTCATATGGTGTAATCTTACTCCTCTAGTTTTTGCAATTTTTTTGTGCACAAGTTAGATATATTGTTAAACCTTTTGTTAGATATTCTTTTGGCGAGAACAACTCAACTAAGAGTGGTTGGTACTTTGTTTCTAGACACCCCCTCCCTCTTTTTCCTTGTAGTATTTCATTGCTTATGTTTTCTGTTTGAACATTTTATGCATGGTATTGAGTCATTGAAAACTATGTTTCATTAGTTTTTAATTTTATCTGTGAATCTTATTATAAGGGACATTAATGGTAGCCTTATATCATTTAAAAATTTATAACCAATAAGAATTTTGAATTATTTAATAGAAAAAGAAAAGAAAAGAGAAGAGAAAGGAAAGGGAAAAAAAGGCAGTATAGAATTTTAATTAGTTTAAACTAAATATGCAGAATTTTAGTTTTTAATGGATTTTTACATCCTTTACTTTTAGTTTCCAATGTCTTCCAACAATTTGAGCCTCAATGCTCTTGTTCTTGGCCCATTCTTAAGATGTGCTTATTTTGGTTTTTGTAAAGAGAAAATATTACAATTTGATAATTTTTCTAGTTAAAGGGTATTAGCCCAATTTTCCTTCTTCAAGCTTGAATTGTACTTGGTTTCTACTCTCTTTCACATTGCTTGAATTATGTTAAGTTCTTATAATATGTTAAGAAGGAAGGGGATGAATGAAATTGTGAAGGAAGGGGATGAAGAAAGAGTAAAGTAAGAAAGATGTTGTTTTATTTTTTATAAAATTAAAAATAATAATAAAATAATACAAAATAATAATAACTTAAAGAATAAAATGGGCAATAATGCCCTTTTTTAAAATGTTAATGATTAATGTCGATTTAAAACCAACATTAATGATGTCAATTTTAAACTGACATTAATCATCCCCATTTTCAAAAACGACATTATTGTCCATTTCTCGTTTTTTTTTCTACCTGACATTAAAGGCCATAATTCTTGTAGTGTACATTTGTGGAAACATTTTATGGACTGGGACTTAAATTTTTTTAAGTTACCTACGTACACTTCAAGAAATGGATCAAGTCATAACATAGTTCAAGCTTTTCATTTCTTTTGTTGCTAGACTAACTTAAAGTTTTATTTAAGCGGCTATGTATCTGTTATAATTGCAGGAAAACAATATATGCACAATGGAATTATGGATCAAAATTACTCTAATTGCCACTAAACTATTTACTAATTAACATGCTTAAAAAGTCCTAATTAAAACAATTTAGGGTTAAAGTAAATACGTACCCTCGTAGCTTCTTGATAATCTTCTCACAAACTAGAACCGAGACCACCACTACTGTTGACCTGCTATTTTTCAGACTTAGAATCGGGTTGTGGGACCTGATTAGGTGAAGGAAACTGAGAGGAGATGGAAATTTGAGGTGAAAAATAGGGTTGAGATTTTGAAAGAGATGAAAAAATGAAATATTTAGTAATTCAAAATTACTAAAAAAAAATTGGCAAAAGTTCTTTACAATTTGAAAAAAGAATCTATTTTATAAGCAAATTACATGAAAAAAAGACATGTAATTTGTTCATAAATCTCAACACCTAGCATTACACTAACAATTAGTAGAACTTAGTGGGCTAGGTGTTACATCTCATGTAGCTACATATTCCACTAAGTGATCGTGGGATTATCCCACAAAATGTTGGATTTTTCAACTACTTAATAGAAGGGCAATCTGTACATTACTTTCAAGTTAAAATCAAACTTCGACTTTTTAAAGTCAAAAGTCAATATTTAGACTTTTTAACATTTGGTCCATCTTGACTAATTCTGACCTCTCAAGCATGAATTTTCATTTAGTTTTTTTAAACTTTAAATTACATTTTAATATAAAGCCAATCAAAGTTTGACTTTTCAAAGTCAAAAGTCAACATTTTGACCTTTTACAATTTTGATCATTTTCATCAATTTCGAGCTTCTGAATATGAATCCATACACATATTTTAAATATTTAAACATAAATCTCTATCTCAAACTTATAACCGATGGCTATATAAAATATGTTTATCGGTTTCTCTCTCCTTACTTAATCCGAACAATTCAAATTATTCCAACATATTGTTCTAAGTTAATTTCATATGAGCTAGTAGGGAAATCTAATGGACCTATAGATCACGGGCTCCAACAATCTGAGATTAATTGGCTAAACTTTTTTAGACAAAGCTAATCAATATTAATTAACTAATTAGTCATTCCACTAAAATCTCGTAGTTGCACTCTCCTTACTATAGATACATTTATGTCCATCTGATATAATCATGATTAGTAAGTTAATCCCTTATAGGTTGTTCGTAATCTCGGTTCGGTCAAAATATCACGTTATCTCCCAGTTACATCTTGCTCTTTAAGTCTTACTGATCCATTATTGAACAATTGGTTTAATGTCTAACCTATAAACTAAATCCCTCTCGAGCCAATGAGAGGGTAGGGCCTCTTGTTCAAGACTTAGATTTAGTGCTTAAGAGAACAACCTATCTACTATTCCTAAAGAAGGTAGGAGTGAATTTCACCTTGCACCATATGTCCTTAGCCATCCACTCGGTCTTACTCTTGAAATATGAGGTTTATTGGGCCAGCGCCATTGAGCTGCTCTCACCTATACAGATCAAAGTATAATTTCGTGCGATCAGAAGCTCATAGTTAGCTCAAGATTAAGATAAATTTACCTAGGACATCAATAATCAAAAGTGACTATTTCATGGTTTCAGTCTTATGTAAACTCTTTACATAGGATGTCCCCACTTCCATGTCTTTACATGAACGATTCATGATCACATTTTTTGTACTAACTACAAAGCGAGCCACATCCATAGTGTCTCCAGAATAAGACGCACAACCTTATTCATACACTATAGACTTGGGCTATATACTCGAACTTGATCCATGTTTATGTCTCTACATAAAATTCAAGTCTACACTAGATAGTCTCAGGATCTTAGTTTATTTGATTCGAGATTATAGTGTTTTATTTTCACTAATAGTCCTCAATAACCACTTTATTGAATAGAATATAATTTAAAACTATAAACTACGAGTTTTATGGCATAAATTCCAACAAACTCTCACTTGGACTAAAACTCCTAGTAAGATAAAACAACGTTGAATTTAACTATGAGAGAATTACTCATATGAGTACAATAAACATATGAATACATTAATCTAGGACATACACCCAAACACTCTCCCACTTGTTCTAGTGCACAGACTTCATAGACCTAAACTATTTAGGTGACCTTCAAACACTTTAGTTATGTAGGACTTTGTAAACAAAACAACTGTGATTTGCTCAACAACAATCGAGGTTATTACAACATCGCTCTGATGCACAATTACTCAGATAAGGTAGTACAATTTTACTTTACGCTTCTTCACACTACTGCTCCTCCATATAGAGTGAATACTGATTTCAATGTAGACTTTCTAGCATCTATGAAAATTAGAATTAGTGTATCCAATAAGGTTCAGATCCTTAGCACTATACATAAGTACGTAGCCTTTTTATTTCTTAAACTACTTTTATAATATACTCAACGACAATCCATCCATTTTGAAATTCAATATTTTATATCTAGACAATGTTTTGTCTATATAAGATGCTTGAGACTTGCTAGTATTCAGTTGTTGTGGTTCCGAACAATTTGGATCCAGAGAACACATTGGCATTCCTGAATCTTTTATTTGAAATTGCATAGCTAGCCATTTCTTGACGCCAGATAGGTAATCTACATCTTTCATTGTCTTTTTATAAGTCAATGGATCCTCTAATCCATCATCAAATTTGTCGATACAAATTCCTTATTTTCTTGAGGATCAATAGATAAAAGCTCATCATAAAGCAAACCATGTCCAACAAGTTTTAATTTCTTCTTTCTAATACACCGTTCTGCGGACTTGATGTAAAGAGTTGTGACTTGATCTAGAGACGTACTTGATGTAGAGAGTTGTGACTGGATTTCGTGTTCTATCAAATAGTCTCAGAATCTTAAGTCCACATACTCTCCCTTCGATATGATTGAAATGTCTTTACAGTTTTACCGTATTGATTCTCAACTTCAGTCTTATACTCTTTAAACTTTTCAAGAGAATCAGACTTTTCATACAATAGGTAAACATGACCAAATCTTGAATAATTATCAATAAAAATGATAAAATATTCATACCCTTCATGAACTTTGACATTCACTGGTCCACAGATGTCTGAATGTACAAGCTCTGAAGGTATTTTGGCTGTAAGACCTTTTTCCTGTAAAAGATCTCTTAGTCATTATTCCTTTTAAGAAAAGACTCACAAGAAGGTAAAGAGTTATCTTCAAAACTAATTTAAAAATCTACTCTTAACCAATATCCCAATCGCATTGAGATTTTTGTGATCGAATCTTAAGTACCATATATAATTATTAGAAGAAACTTTTATCTTTTATGCTAAATATTTTAGTGTTTAACATAAAGTTTGCTCCAATTAGTCTTGACTTATATAAGTTTTTTAATAGAACAAAACTGAATACATTTTCTAGAAAAATGAACACTACATTGATTTCAAAATATATTCTATAAATTTGTTCCAAAATACAAGAGAGATATTAAAATCCTAAACTTTTAGAAGCATACAAAATATTTTTAAGTGTGATATATCTATCTAAACAACTTCAAATCTCCTACTGCTTCAGTGGAAACAACCTCTTTTGTTCCACACTTTGAGGATGCTTCTGTCTTCTACAAGCTTTAAGAACTAGTTTCCTAAAATAAGTAAATATTATTAATGACACCTGAATTTGGTATCTAAATTGAAGTATCATATTCCACTAAGCACATTTAACAACTAGTAAATAATATTTTTCTTGTGCTTCCATCTCATAATTCTTCTAAGCAAGGTATTTTATGCTATTCTTTAGCCAATGCTCATCCTAGTTGCAGTGTGGTAACATTTAAATTTAGCAACTTTCTTTTTCTTACTATTCTTGGGAGTCTTCCTCTTTCCCTTCTTCTTCATTTTTTAAGGTACAACTGTAATCTTAGAGGACGATCTTCCAATTAACTATTTCTCTACTGTATCAACATTTGTTTCTACTTCCTTTCCCTTACCCATGGTAAGGTTCTAGAAACATTGGAGCTCATTCAAAAGGATAGTTCGAGTAAACTCTATCTTATTTAGAGATGTGTTCTGAAGGAATAAAAGTCCAAGTCAGCGAAAGATTTTATAGAACCATTACTCAATTTAATTTGGGAATTCCAAAATACCAATACATTAGCAAAAAATAATTAAGAAACTAATTTTCTTATCAATCATGCTTTAATAAAGTATAGATTAGAGAAAGAAAAACTTACGTATTTTAATGTCTCTAAATCTACTAAATCTCCAAATTTAAGAATACCACCCGTCGGAGACCTTTCTATCCTTTGGGATGAGATTGGTTTGTGTAAAACAATTGGGATGACAAAAGTTTTAGAGAGAAAACTATTTTTGTGGGGAGCAAAAACATTGGCTTTTCTTTGATTTTCTTAATTAAGAAACCTTGTTTTTCTTTTGCCCATTTATAACTCCCTTTCCTTAAGGGGGCAAGAGAGAATCATGAGATTCTATTAATTTAAAAATTATTAAATTAATAAAAAATTTAAATCAGCTGATTAATTCATTAATCAGTTAATAATTAATTAAACCATGTTTAATTAATATTCATTTAAATCATATTCAATAAATATTTGTCCAATATCTTATAATTTTAAATTAATTTAATTAAATCAAATTTAAGTAAATCAAATTAAACTAAACTATTATTTAATTCTCCAAATAATTAAGAGCTAAATTAAATATCTTATATTTAACTTAGTATTTAAATCGTATTCAAATATAAATTTCTCTCATAACTAATAATTTAAAGGTGAATTTTTAAAAATAGCAAATGTTACAAAATATCTACAACCTATAGCAAATTGTATCACTGGTAGTCATTAATATGCTATAGTGATAGAATACTACTAGTGATAGAATCCAAAATTTTGCTATTGCTTGTAAATATTTTAATTTATTTTTCTATTTTTAAATATGTCCATAATTTTAATATGAATCCAATTCATATTAAATTAATATTTGAACTCATTCAAATAATTTCTCTCTCATAAATTAATTTTGAATCATATCCAAAATTAAATTTATATAATAAACTTTGATTAACAAGCAGTAAGTTTGATTCTCTTATAAAAATCCTTTTGGTTTTGTAATTCACATAACTGAAAAGGAGAAGGTCGAGAGAGTTGAGAGAGAGGCCGAGAAGGAGAGAGATCCACGAGAGAGAGGCCGACAAGCAGTATGGGTCTTTTCGACAAGCAAGGGAGTTGTGACAGAAACAAGGAAATTGATAGCGATGGTCGTGAACCCATTTAGCAACCACTTCAGCAAGCACCTGATTCTAACGTCCTGCAAACAAAAAATCAAACTTATTGCTTGTCTCTTCTTTGACTCTCACCTCATCTCTTCTTCTTAAATAAATCCTCTAATCCATTTCCATTTTGCTTAATTTATCATCTCACTTTTTACTATTCTTCCTCTTCGTTAAAATCAAGAACCATTCTTATTTGGTTGTCCTAGAAATGATTTAACATGAGATATATGGCCTACTCCTAACTCTCTTCATTTCATCAAACCTTTTCCTATCTAACCATACACTATTACTCTCCTTTCATTTCCTTTCTTCTCTTATTGTTAAACTTTAAGAATTGTTTCTTTTCTTTTCTTTTACCTTTGGTGGGTCCAAGACGGTCTTGAATATCCAATTAAGTGATTGATAGATCAAACTTTCCTTTGGTGTCATTTATATTTATTTATATCTTACAACAACTCGTTAATGTCAATAGAAATATAAACAAATAACAATTTTTAGTAATAAAAAATCAAAGATACACATTCATTCAATTCACTTTTTCACCAATCAGGATGTGCAATTTCTACTTGTGATCATATTATGTGCTTTTAATAAAACAAAGCACATGTTTGACTTTTCAAAACTTAACTTAATGTAGTCTAAAATTAGTTAAACATGTATAGTAATAACAAGTGATTTTGTATTAAATAGGTTTTTTAAATGTCAATAACAAACTAATCAATTCAACTAGACTCATTTGGGTCTAATTAATAAGTTACAATAAAAATTAGGATTACAATGGAATGAAAGCAAATAAACAAAACAAGTTACTGGAAAAGTGGGAGTGAATATTAGTTGTTTGCTTTGAGTTTCCTAAGAAAAATGATATAAAATTCACTGAATAATTTTCACAATCTTAAAATGGTCGTGACACATTCATTTAGGTTAACAATAGTTGGATGAAACTTACAACAGCGATGGGTCTTTTCGGCAAGCAAGGGAGCTGTGATTGAAACAAGAAAATTAGGGGCGATGGTAATGAACCCATTCGACAACCTCTTCACCAAGCACCTGAGTCCGACATCCTAGAAACAAAAGATTAGGCCGGATGAGAGGGATTTGAAAAAAAGAAAATGGGAGGAGGGGGTTTACTCACTGGCGTTTGATGGCTAAAGAAAATGAAGGGGATCCTCACCGGTGTTTACTGGCGAGTTGATGTTCTGGCGCACGAGAACAAAAGAATATTGAGGTGGACTCTGTGTTCTATCGTGCGATAAGAAAAGAAGATCGGAGTGGGTATGTATTCCATCATGCAAGAAGAAAAGAAGATCGGCGTTGGGTTGCTCTGCCACGTGAGAAGGAAAGAAGATGGATGGGTCTGATCTGTCATGCGAGAAGAAAAGAAACAGAGGGGGGGTGGGGGTGAGTTTGTTCTGCAGAAAAGAAAAAGAGGGAGGGAGGGGAAGGGTTTGTGAGAGGGAAAAATTGTGGAGGAAAAGGGTAAAATTATTATTTTTTTATTTTTTTTTTTACAAAAGTAAACTTAGATTTTTTTAAAAAATTTATGGCCACGTTATTTGCGTTGCCATATGTTTAAGTTTTACGTCGCCTTAGATATGTATAAAATTGTTAGGTTTTTCGCTACGTAAATTACGTCGGCAAATATTTATAATATATGCCTATACACAATACGTGGCCATAAACTAAAATAAACGTTGGTAAAAATTTAAATTAAAAAAATTATTTTCACCATATAATTTTTCCCTCAAGTAATTAATTTTGTTAGCAAAAACGATAATGTGTCCACGCAATACATAACTTTTTACCCACGTATATATTTTTGTCGGCAAAAATAAAGATGTGCCAACACAATGAATTTACGTTGGCACATCATAACTTTCCTACAGTTTTTATAGTAGCCAGAAAAAAATGTCAACAAAGCCAAAAATTCTTGTAGCGTGTAGGATTTAGTATTGTACTTGAATTTGAAGTGTTGTTAGGATATTTGAATTAGTTGTAGGTTTTAGGAATTTGAATTTGAATTGTTGAAGTTGAGATTGAAGTGTTGAAGTTGAAATTGAAGTGTTGAATTTGAGATTGAAGTTGAGATTGAAGTGTTGAAGTTGAGATGGAAGGTATATTTAAAAAAAAAAATTAGGAACTCCCGACGCACAACTTGTTGTGCCTCGAGAGTTCCTCTCTTGACACATTTGCCCCAACGTATAAATATGCATAGAGAAAGCCCCATTTTCTTCTAGTATACTAATTTCTAAAGTAAATTTGAACATTTCAAATTACAACCAATATAAATAAATCTCATTACCCTTTACGATTTAGAAAAGTGACCTAATGGACCTACAAATCAAAAGTTACAACGATATGAGATTAATTGGCTTAACTGATTAACCACATTAATCAATATTCGTTAACTATGTGTACACTCCATAAAAGACTCACAACTGAAATGTTCTCATTGTATATATATTTATGTGTCTACGGATGTAGACCAATAATAGTAGATTAGTCCTTCACGAGTGTTCGGAACACAAGCTAGGTCAAATTATCGTTTTACTCCTAGGGTACCTCTACTCCTTAAATACCAATTCTCCTCTAATGAATAACCTGTTTTTGGTCCAACCAATAAACAGAAACCCCTCGCATTTCATAGAGAGGGTAGAGCCCTTTGTTCAAGTCTCAGAGGCACGATTTAAGGGAACACTCATCTACTTACCCTAAAGTTGAAAAGGAGTGAATTTCATCTTGTGTAATTATGTTTCCAACTTCCCACTCGGTCTTCTCCCTAAAATGATAAGCATATTTAGTCGACAATCTGGTAACTCTCACCCGTATAAATCAAAGAACAAGAGTTTATAATATAATCAGCATTAAGACTAAGTTACCTAGGTCATCCTAATGAAATATAAACCTCACTAGTTAATGGAGTTGCATCTAGTAGTTACTATTTATAATAAACTCATTGCATTTGTATTAAATACAAAGTGAGTCGTATTCATAGTGTCACTAGGATAAGGTACCTAACCTTATCCCTATACTATAAACCCTTTAAGTTGATCTCCCTAGTTTTGTACTTTTTTATAATATAAGTTGTTCATATTTTACAATGGCCTAAGGTCTATATTCTTTACATAGATTACATCTTTATACCTTTTCAATCCATCATTTCATTACTTTTCATTCGTCAAAGTGTTATTACTAGTTCAAGGCAATGATAGTCTTTGCTAAGATGTACAACTTATAACCCTTATCACATTAGTTGAGCTATATTAATCGCTTGGCCAGTGTCAATCGCCAACTATCCAAGAGGGCAAGTAGCAAGGATAAGGCTAATGCGTGTGTTTGGACAAATAATGACCCATTTAAATATAGTCTATTCTCAATCCTTATCATGCATATTTTCATTATTTTTATATTTTTGTATAGAATATGAAAATAGACTTCAATACAAACCCAACGACAAGAAACTCACTTAAATCAGAGTTCAAACGAAGGAGAACGGACAAATTTAACACAAGGGGGCATTTTGGTAAATATTGAAGAAGATAGACACGTGTCAACCCCTCAGTCACGCACGCCCAGCCTCGAAGTCGTGGGTTCGAACCTCACCAAATGCAAATTAAAATTGAATTTTAATTACAGAGGGAAACATCATTGAAGCCTTCACGCATGAGTTCAAATCTCCCTTCACGCAAAACATTTACCACATATTTTCTCCTCAATCCAGGTTTTCAACGATCAACGGCTCTTCGCGTGCCACATGGCACGATCCCAATGCACACGCTCCTCAGCCACGTGAGTTCGAATCCCAGCTGGCGCAATTGATTTCTTTTCTAATTTTTCCAATGGCATTTTCATAATTAACACCTAAACTTCCAAAATTACTCCAATTTTCATATTTTCTTTTTGGATATGGGCTTAGAAATATAGTTAGGGCCCATTTCCTCCATTTCTCCCTATAAATACCACTAATTAACCCCTAAATTCATATTCAATTCCAATACAATTCACTATTCCCTCCAAAATTACTCTAAATTTCTCCCAAATTCCAATTTCTATATCATTACTCTATAATTTTTTATCTTCAACAATTTTTCCAGAATTATTGAAGATGAAAGGCTAATCTCTTGAGGTAATTTGGGCTTAGGTAATTCTAATCTTTGAGAATTTGATTTTTGATTCAAGAATTTCTTCCAAGATCAAGCAATTTGATCTTACAAGGAATTCTTGAATTAAAGTCTCTTCTTAGTAAGGCATAATTCAATTTCTTTTACATTATTTTGTTCAATGATAAGATTTGACCCATGCCTAAGCCCATCCCTCACTTATCATCTTGGAATTTAATATCTAATATCTCCTTTTTCTTTGTGAATTGAATTTCATACAAAATTTTCCTTCTCATTCTCTCTTATAATTTCCCCCAAATTGTTTCCAATGCTTTTCTTTTCCTTTTGTTACTAATCTCAATCTTTTCAAGCATTACATTCAAGCAAACATCTATCTTGCACTTCCTTGGATTTGACACCCGTGCTTGCACCTATCTACTGTAAAATCAAGGGTAAACTACAAATAATATTTTGTCAAGGCAGTTTAGGTGAGTACCCTTTACAACCACTTTAATTTTTTAACATACATGTGTTGATAACGATCTTACCTATATACTTTGCATAATCCTTTACTTTTTGCATATCAATTTCGATCTTGTCAAATGAGGAGTTTGGCAACAAACTCCACCTTAGTAAGATAACTTCCAACATTATCACAAAAGGCAAACAAATGTGAGCATTAGGCACTAAGAGGTTGCCGTTCTTAATCGCGAAGTTCTACGAGTGTTATAAGCAAATACTCCTAGATCTATCTCGCCTAATCAGACTTAGCCATGTAGATTCCAAAAGGAGACTATGTGTGGCGTTCAATGACTCTGAGAGGAGCATACCTTAATCATAAATTGGCTGGGTAATTTAAATCGCATCAAGCTCTCACATTGCTTAATCTCCTAATGACAGGTAGGCCTTCCTTAACTCTTTCTCTAGGCGTATATAAGTAGTTTTAATCCTACTTCTGATTTTCTTTTATCCGTTGTAAGTAATTCCCATAATGCCCAACTAATGAATAATTCGCTAGAACTAATGTTTATCAAGAATTTCCAGTGTTCAACCTTAGATCACCCAGGTAAACCTGCTGTTTTGCTTGCACTTGGGCAAGTAGTAGGAAAACTTGTACTCAACGAGGACTTAAGTATTACATAGTGAAGAGGTACACAGTGAGTATTTTTCATAATATGATCATGACCCATGACTCATCGCTTAGAATCCCAGATTGCTATACAAAAAGTTACGATGAATGCATTACATGCGATGATTTGACTTAGTGATGTATTGCATCTGCGTTACACACACACACAATTATCAAGTTCAAACTAAACAACCACACTCTTCGAAGGGAGTCTACTCCTATGCACGACTCAAAGCCTTGTATGGACCTCACGATGTGAATTCTCAGGGACGTTAGAGCCAAAAGTACACTACTTTTTCTCTAGCTAAAGTGTCCTATGATGGTTTTTAAAGGGTTCTCATAAAAATAGGATCATATTTATGTTAACCATCCAGCATAACCATTATACCAGATTTTAACCTATGATGTCTAGATGATAAACCAATTTTATTACCTCACATCTCTCACGCATGCTAATAAAATTAGGTTAACTAGGCTCAAGAACTGATTACGATCTCCAAGTAGCAAGTATTCTATGAACCATCAACTTAAGAACTGGCAACCTTAGTCATCATATCTGACTTGTTGATAAGATCAAATCAGATAAAAGTCTTGTAACCAGTTTTACAAGTATCGACCTAATTCTATGAAAAAAGGTTGATATGATTTTTAACCTAGGTGAGCATGCAACTTATCTTTGTTATAAATTTTAAAAGTCTACTTGATTTTATCACACTTATAAAACATTAGACTAACCTATAACATTCAAGCATTTTATAGCCATTATATAAAGAAATTAGTTAATATAGATTTTGATTTATTTAACTTTTAATTAAATCACATTAAATTAAATTAAATAAATCAATAATTATTTAATTTATTTATTTTTTCAAATCATATTTAATCAAAATTAATTTATTTAATTAACTAATTAGTGAATCATATTAATTAATTAATATATTAATTAATTAAAATAGATCCTATACATTATAACCATTATAACATACTTTCAATTCATGAACATGTTAACCTATGGTGGTATTTTAAAACTATATGGCATATATTATGCACATACAATTTAATTTAGTTAAAATTTATATCACATGCATAATTAATTAAAAAAACACCCTAAAATGAACTAGTTTTGGCTCCTAAATTAAGCTAAATACTAAATTATTACAATAATAATTTGGTGAAGTACATTAGAGCTCGCCAACCACTCAAACTGTTTAAAAAACCACAAAAACTAATCTGAATCAGCCCAAAAACCTTGATCGGCCCAAGAACACACCGTTGGGCTTGAATCGATCCAAACCATTAAGTCAACTACCAGGCACGTGGGTCAGGATGAATTCGAGTCAACGTTGCTTGCGGGTGGATGCATGAAGCAAGTTGAATGCATTGGCCATCTGGCGAGATGGGCAGCACACGAGATAGATTATCAGGCAAAATAGACCACATCAGATAGGTCTCATGCGAGACGTTAAGATGCAAACGTAGGCCAATTTGCATGCATAAATCTAGCAGGCAAGATGCATACCATACTTGAGAAGAAGCTAACGATAGAACGCAACGTGGCACATAAAAGAGAATTGGGTCCCATACGGACTACAAGTCAGATCTGGGTCACAATGCTGGTCTGAAGGCCAATTCGGGTCTGTCTTTCATTTTTCTTCAAATTTTCAGCTTTTCTCTCTTCCAGTTGATGAAATTACAGCCTAATTTCAACACTAATGACTTAAAAAAAAGACTCTTTACGACATAAAATCAAGCCATAAACATGCTAATTACAATAATTAAAACAAATAAAACCTAATTTAGGTCCAAAACCATAATATATCCATTTTAGTTTCCAAACAAAATTTATTGAATAAATTGACACCCACCATATGCAAATGAGTAAATTTAACATGCTCTGATACCACATGAAGAAAAATGATACATGCGTAGTGGAATTACGAATCAAAATTACGCTAACTGCCACTAAACTATTTAGGGTATGTTTGGGCCCCATATAATCACTGTGGGCTTGGGTTATAATAACCTTAACCCACGTTTGGGGCCCATGTTATGGAAACCCTAGTTTTAGGGTTTCCATTCTTCTATGTTTACCTTTTAATCTACCGTGTTCCCTTGTCAACCCTTCACGACTTCTTACGGTACTCTCCCTCTCAACTCATCTTCAATAACCTCTCCTCAACATCCACCTCATTCTTTCCTCAACCTGTTTAATCCTTTCCCAATTTTCATATGAAATCATCTCGTTATCTCTTAAATCACCTTTAACCACGTTGTTTTGTGTTTAATGGTTTGGAAAAATAAATCCTCTTTTTTCCCTCAACTCATCTTCAACCTCTTCTGGTTGTTCTTTAGCCTTCGTTGTCTTGTGGGAAAAGAACCCCTCTTGTTGTACTATTTATTTTTCTCCCACTCTCCGTCCTTCAATGTTTCGTTGAAGGCTTCGTTCACCGCGTTCCATCTAAAACAAATGGATTTCTCCTTTCAGTTTTATTTAATGGCTAAGTTTAGACTTTGCCTCCCAAACTCAAATGCTTGCATGTTCACCACTCGTCTCGTGAACATGCAATTTCGACTCAGTTTTCCCCCTTCTACTTTCCCTTACCGCTTGGATTCCCATTTGTAGATCTAATTCATTTTGCACTGATTTGGACACTTGCCACACTATCCTTACTATTATTTTATGCATATAGGATGTTCGAGCAAGGTAAGGTTGGAGGAAAGCGGTTCAAACTCGAGTTTCTTCAAAGTCGATGTTTGTGCATATTTGGCTACCTTAGTGAGAAACTACAATTTTTTTTGTAATTATTTCAATTTTAAATATTTTTATTCTTCTTAGCATTCTTCGTATTGCATTTTCAAACATTTTTTTGTAATTGGTGTCTCTCTTATGTTGCCATATTTATTTCTTTTGCCCTTTTAACCTTCCTTGTTTACAGTTGTAATTTATTTGCAATAAAGATGCATACTTTATTTGGTTTGTTATGAAGTATGTTCTCTTTACTTGCAATCAAGTTCCATCCATCCATAACACTACAATATCTTTGTTCAATCCTTTCATTCTGCCTTTGCTCATGCATTTGTCTATTCATAACTTTTTTTTTTATCCTTAATGTGGTAGATTTTGACTATCTTCTCACTAAACATATGTGTCATTTGCGGAGATTCTCTTCTTTTTTTTTTTTGTTGTCAATAAAGGCATAATTTATTGACCATCTACCCTCTATATATACCTCTTCATTTGCTCTATTTTATTGTGTGTTGTTTTTCTCCTTTCCCTTTCTGCTTCCTCCTCTGTTCCTTCTACTTTTGGTAAGTTACTTTTGCTTTCTTTTTTCAAGTTCCATCTATCCTTGTATGTTTCTTGTCCATATCCATGTTACCAATCAAGTGTGTGGCTACCCTTGCTTTCAGTTCTGTGTTCTGTTTAAGGCATAGTATAGGTCATGACTTCCTTTCTTTATGCAATGGTATACCATCTTATACACAGTTGTGTCCACTAGTATTTCATACTAAACTATTTGTTGCAAACTCTGATTTTATTGGTTGTTCATTTTCTATGACTGTTTGTATACATTTCTATCACCATACTTCGTTGTACCTCCTTTTCATGCATACTTTTTATTGATGTTTCCACAACTATATCCAATTCATTACACTGAACAGATTTAATACCTTTGAGGCATAACATTTTTTAAAATTAAATGGTGACATTTTTCTTATTTATTTTAACAATTGTTGTTTTTCATTTGAATATTGACATTCCTTCAAAGTTTATGGTACATAATCGTTACATTTTATCTCTATAGTCCTTTTACTGCTACTTGTGTTAGCCCAGATAACTCATTTTCTTCTTTTATTTTTAGGAGACCCGACTCGTCCATACTTCCATCGTAAGAGATATGAGGTATTGGTGTTTTGTAATACATTTTTTCATTTCTTTTCCTACGCATTTGTAGGTTGTATACTATAATGTATTTCAAATATTATTGCCCTTTCCTAGTTAGTAATTACTTTTGTGATTTTCATCTTCCATGATTATATGTTTTTCCCCTAAATATTGCATTATTACACTTTATTCTACAAACTCTATATTTCATTCCCATAATTTTTTTTTTATTTTTTGTTCAAGTTCGCAAATGTTCAATTTCAAATAAAATGTTTATCACTAGATTGTAACCATAATGTGCTCAAGTGTTTCATAAACACATAAAGGCGACTTCGTATTTTGTAAAAGTAGGAACTCACACTATTTTTATATGAAATTGAAATACAGTGGACCATTAATTTTGAATAAAATACGGGTTCTTTTTCACAAACATTATCAACCCTGTCAAATCACATGTTAATGCATTTTAAAAAATGGACAACAGCTTTTTCCCATATTAACAACCCTTTTGAAACTCAACACCATGAATTTGAAAAACCATTTTGGTCACGCACATTACATACCCTTCTAAAATAGTAGACAAAATTTAAACAAAAATTATTGTTCAGTTTCCCAAAGACATTATAAAATCATCTCAAGGACAAAAAAGATTACTTCATCATCCTTTTTCACATAACGGGTATGATTGTCTGATTTAAGTTAAAAAAAAAAGTGGATTGAACAATCGCATAACTTTATTTTACTTAACTTCAATTTACAAGTAAAAAAAGGTATTATGTTCTAACGCATGCATAGTAGGTTTAATAGCATTTTAGTTAGAGAAGTAGATCGTCAATTTTGTAGTCACTACCTTCAAATGGCGTTAGAAAAAATTTGCACAATATTAACCATCTTCATAATCTCCAAACGTCAATTACTGCAGATTTTAGAGACACTAATGAATGACAACAAGCAGATGACACATACACCGTATGACACAAGACATCCAATTAGATAACTTGCCTACTTCTGTATGATATACGTCTCTGACCTCGTTTGTCGCCAAAGTACTAGAAGGAACAGAAGAACTTTTGCCATTCTATGTCACTTACCAAGGACAGGTGTTGGTCTGACGTCGACAGAAGTCATCAATGTGGAGGAGATGGTCATAATGTTCCTGTACATACTAGCGCCTGATGTGAAGAATGGAGTCAACCAGCGAGACTTTAGGTAGTCGGAGGAGACAGTTTCCCATTATTTCAACCTCCTGTTGTTTGCTATGATACGATTGCATGATGAGTTGCTGAAGAAACCACAACCAGTAACAAACACATGAATTGATTCATGATTGAGGTGCTTCGAGGTTCGACTAGTATTGTAATCCATACTGATATGGTAGCCCAAGGTCATAATAGTTATTTGCAGTTTGTTCAATTATGCAAAAAAAATTTAGGGCATTGGACGAGACTTACATAAAGGTGAACATGTTTGTGTTCGATCGTCCTAGGTATAGAACATGTAAGGGTGAAGTTACCACAAATGTGCTCGACATCAATGACACGAAAGGCAACTTCGCATTTGAATTGGCTGGCTAGGAATGATCGGCAGGTGATGCCCCCATACTCTGCGATGCTATTTCAAGACCCAACAGACTGCAGGTTCCAAAGGGTAAGTGGTGTTCGTACTGCTATGACACCGATGCTAAGGGAGTTGCATTTGGAACATTCTTTACGTAAGGTCACAATCGTGTCACGATTTTACTATCTATGCGACGTAAAGTACTCTAACATTGAAAGATTTCTTGATTCATACAGAGAATAAAGATACCACTTACAAGAGTGGCATGGATCTGGTAATGCACCAACTAATGCAAAAGAGTACTTCAACATGAAACATTCCTTGGCATAGAATGTTATTGATGAGCATTTTGTGTGTTGAAGGGTCGCCAGGCAATACTACGTGGCAAGTCCTACTATCTCGTGCAGGTTCAGTGTCATAAAATTTTGGCTTGTTGTCTGTACACAATCTAATAAACCAAAAGATGATGAATGACAATGTTTTAAATGACGTGAACGAGGGAGACTTAGCATATAAGACTACATAGGTGACGACATTCATTACATTGAGAACTCGAACGAATGGACGTAGTGGAGGGATGAACTAGCAACAAAGATATTTAATCAATTGCAGTTTTATAATCAATAGATCTCATTTTATATGCTTCTAAAATTTATATAGTGCTTTATCGATTTTTTTGTCTTATATATTGCATGTATGCATTCATCAACAAAATTAGTAGAAAAATAACCATTTCACATAATACACGATGCAAAATTTAGTCATTTAGGGTTCCTATTTCCATTGTATATATTTTAGTTAGTAAATTGTTTAATTTCATTTCAATTTTCAGAATGGCAAGTTCGTCACGTGCACCGAAACATATATGGAAAAAGGAGGAGGAGGCCACCCTTATAGAGTGTCTGATGGATCTGAGTTTCTACTAGTAGATGGAAGTCAGAGAATAGGACGTTCAGACCAAGTTACCTGGCACAGTTGGTTCAGATGATGGTCGTGAAGTTGTCTGGCTAAAATATTCATGCTCATACTGTCATCGACTGTCGTATCAAGAAGTTAAAGGGAGCATTCCAAGCAATAGCTGAAATGGAGGGCCCGCATGCATTAGGTTCATATGGAATGAAGATGTGAAATGCATAGTTGCTGAAACGAAATTGTCCAGCAGGGTCAGGGTATGTAGATGTTTTAAATGATATAAATGTTATTGATTTTTATTAAATGCGATGAAGTAACTAACGCATGTTTCATTTTTTATTACGTAGACGAATCTTGTAATAAAGGGCCTCATGAACAAGTTGTTCCCTACTACGATGAACTGTCGTATGTGTTCAAGAAAGACAGAGTACCAAGAGAACATACAGAGACCTTTGTAGATGTCAGCTCGAACATTCTTAGCGGGTACAAGGAGTATCCACATTCAAATTTTAATGATATAAAATTTCATTCTAAGTTTAGACATGGGTTCAACATGTCGTAAGAAAATGTCGCACAACCTAGTCGAGCAAGTGATAGTAGGACAGGTTCGAGCAGCTCAAAGAGGAGGAGAGAAGGGCAGCCTGTGGATACTGTTGATGTCATTAAGGATGCCATGAACTGTCAAACTGACAAGCTAAGGCTAATTATAAAGTGGCTGCAGCTAGCAATACATGATGGCAATAGTGCTCGTAAGGACTTAATTTGAGCATTGCATGCCATCCCTGAGCTAAGTAAGTCAAAAAGGGCGTGCTGCATTGGGATACTTGTGCTGAATTTAGCTGACAAAGTGTCGAACGACAACAGGATTGACTACTACAGGTTGATCCTATGAGATTACATGTGATTGTTTTTGTATTCCTTGTTTATGGATTGTTATGATTCTTTTATGCTTCTATTTCTATTTATGTACTTTTCTTATGTTTGTAATTCTCTTCCATCGAATGTCTCCTTAAGAAGATTTTTTATTTATTTTCGCCGTAATGAAGTTATGTTTAACGTTGTTTATCTTGGTTCGTAATGTTTATTTCCACAAATTTATAACGTTTATGGATTACGTGACATAAAAATCAAGTGTTTATTTAATGAACCATGATGAATAGTTGAATAATGTAGAATATGGACATTATTGTTAGAGAAAGTAAGTCGATTTTTTTAGAAAATGTAGGACAATTTCGTAAATTAACAATATGCATTTTGTGTATTGAGTTTACAATATGAATTTGAAAAAACAAAGAATAATAATAATTCAAAACAATACAAAAATAACCCTTCCTCCAAACATATCTTATCATAACACTATCCAAATAACCCTTTCCCCAAACACATCTTATCTTAACACTATCATAACACTACCCACATAATCCTTCTCCAAAAAACATCTTATCTTAGCACTATCATAACACTACCCACATAACTCTTCCCCCAAACACATCTTATCATAACCCTAGCATAACACTACCCACATAACCCTTCCTCCAAACACATTTTATCATAACACTACCTACATAACCCTTCCCTCAAATACATCTTATCATAACACTAGTTTTATCATAACTCTAACCCTTCCTACAAATTCACCCTTAATAATTAAAATGCTCAAAAAGCCCAAATTAAAAACAATTTAGGGTTAAAGTAAATACCCTCGTAGCTTCTCGATTTCTTGATAATCTCCTCATTAACTTGAACTAGGACCACCACTAGTGTTGACCCGCTATTCACCAAACTTAAAATCAGGTTGTGGGACCTGATTAGGTGAAGGAAATTGAGAGAGAGATGGAATTTTGAGGTGAAACAAATAGGGTTGAGATTTTGGAAGAAAGGAAAAAATGAAATATATAATAATTCAAAATTACTAAAAAATTTGGCAAAAGTTCTTTTCAATTTGAAAAAGGAACCAATATATAAGCAAAATACAAAATTTGAAAAAGTGCATGTAATTTGTTCATAAAATCTCAACACCTAGCACTCCACTAACCATTAGTAGAACTTAGTGGACTAGGTGTTACATTTCATGTAGCAGCATATCCCACTAAGTGGGATTATCCAAAAAAAAAATATTGGATTTTCCAACTAACTTAGTCCAAGGACAATATAGTCATTTGACATTTAAAGTCAAAGTTTCAAGTAAAAAGTCAACATTTTGACTTTTTACTATTTTGTCCGTCGTAACTAATTTCCATCTCCTGAGCATAAATCCACATTCATTTTTCTAAAATTCAAATCACATTTAAATATAAAGCGGGTGAAAGTTTGACTTTTCAAAGTCAAAAGTCAACATTTTGACTTTTTACAACTTTGACTATTTTCATCAATTTCAAGCTTTTGAATATGTTTTCGTATTCATATTTTTAATATTTAAACATAAATCTCTATCTCAAACTTATACTCGATGGCTATATAAAACATATTTGTTAGTTTCTCCCTCTTTATCAAATTCTAACAATTCGAATTATTCCAACATATTGTTCTAAGTTAATTACAAATGAGCTAGCAAGGGAACCTAATGGACCTATAGATCATGGACTTCAACGATTCGAGATTAACTGGCTAAATCCTTTTTGGACCAAGCTAATCAATATTCATTAACTAACGAGTCATTCAATTAAAGTCTCGTAGTTGCACTCTCCTCACTATAGATATATTTGTGTCTATCTCATATAACCATTATCAGTAAGTTCATCATTCATAGGTTGTTCATAATCTTGGTTGGGTCAAATACCTTTTTACCCCAAGATTACATCTTGCTCTTTAAGTCATACTGATCCAACCTATAAATTGAATCCCTCTCGGGCTAATGAGAGGGTGGGGTCTCTTGTTCGAGACTTGGATTCAGTCTTTAATAGTACAACCTATCTACTATCCTGAAAGCAGGTAGGAGCGAATTCCATCTTGCACTTTATGTCCTTAGCCATCCACCCGATCTTACCCTTGAAATGGGTGGCTTATTAGGCTAGAGTAGTTGAGCTTCCCTCACCTATGCAGATCTAAGGATAATTCTGTGTGAAGAGAAGTTCATAGTTAGCTCAGCAATGAGATTAAGTTACCTAGGTCATCAATAATCGAAATAGTTAGTTTTATACACTCAACCATCTTATAACTTAAAGGTGACTATTTTATGGTTTCAGTCTTATGTAAGCTCTTTACATAGGATGCTCCCACTTCTATGTCTCTATATGAACGGTTCATGATCACATCGTTTGTATTAACTACAAAGAGGGTCACGTCCATAGTGTCTCCAAAATAACGCGTCCAACCTTATTCATACACTATCGACCATTTGGGCTATATACTTGAACTCGATCTACGTTTATGTCTCTACATAAAGTTTAAGTCTACACTAGATAGTCTTAGAACCTTAGTTTATTTGATTCTAGATTCTAGTATTTTATTTTCACTAATAAATCCTCAATTGCCACTTTATTGAATAAACCATAATTTAAAACTACAAACTACTAGTTTTAGGACATAAATTCCAACAATAATATGGGGATCAAGTCATAACCTAGATCAACTGAGTTTTTATTTTTTATTTTTTATTTTATTTTATTTTTTACCTTTTAAGCTTTTGTGGGAAAGGAGCACTATGTGATGGAAACGGTAGACATGCGCAGCAGAATTGGAATTGTATTTTACTCTAATTACAACTAAACACTTTAGTGATTAACATGCATTACAATCCTTAAATGAAACAAAATAGGGTTAATAGAAAAACACACCTTTCATGCTTTTCTATTATTGTAATCTTCTCTCTTGCTCTTCACGATCTCACTACAGGAAATTTGGCATTTCCCAACGCATGGATACATCAAAAAAATGGAAAAAACGTTGAGAGTGGGTCTTTCGAAGCATAATCCAAAGTCAGGAACCACATCGGTGGATATGTGTCGAGAGAACCATCCACGATGCATCTACAACGCATCGAGAATTCCTATATCCCAATGTTGAAATCGTGATGTCATTTTAGCATCGGGGGTTTATAATTCCCTACACATCAACGACATCGGGGGTTCCTAATTCTCGATGCATCAACATCATTGGGCAACATTGCGTCGCTAAAAGGAATCCCGATGCATCTTCAGATGTGTTGGCATTAAGGCTTATTCCCACCGCATGGGATGCATTGGGAATTCATATTAAATATTTTTCAAAATATTTTTTTATTATTAATTATTTATTCATTTTATGAATTTAATTTATATGTTTTATTTATTTGTTTTATTTATTTTTCACTATTCGATTTTGATTTAATTTAAATTAAAACTGAACAACAAAACAGTCGAAACTGAAATTTCATTAAAATTACATTAATATGAAAAAAAGTTCAAACAAGAAAGCAATACAAAGAAGCAAGATAATTAACTAAGAACAACTTAATGTAAGAAAGCAATAAAGCAAGAAAGCCGCGGATGCCTCATGATCCTCCTCCATGTGCCCGACTCAATTCTTCAATCTTCCTCATCATTTCTTCCATTTTTCTAGACTGCATCTCAGAGAACCTTCTCTGCTCTTCAATCATGCGTCTGATTTCTTGAAGCTCAAGTCGTTGTTGCTCGATGAGGATTGCATTAGCTTCTTCGATCGCTATAGAATGTGAGGAACAGGTGGAAGAACTGCTACCTGCACTGTGGCGGGACTTGGGCCTGGGTCCCCAACCAAGACTTTTTGAGTAACCTGAACGCTTACTCAAAATTATCTCACAAATATCATCATCAGAAAGTGGTTGAGAACCCTCTGGGGTAGGTTGGAATTAAAGTGCTAGCATTTGACACTACTAGAAAAAAAATTTATGTAAGTTATGAGAGAAGGGTTAAGTACATAATTTAGACAAAATAAAGTTCAAACTAACATGCGCATCCACAGCTGCAGGCGAAATGAATTCTCCACTCTGAGTGTGAGTTTCTCTGAATAATTCAAGTCGATCGACTGAGAGACCTCGTTCCTCAGCAAGGTCATGTTGTCATTGTAGAAATGACTTTGACCCACTACTATGACTGTAAGGCTGCTTCTGCTTAAAAGCCTTATTCGTCTGTGATTGCTCCTGCATGGAAAATATTTGTTAAGAGTACACACGTCCCTTAAGAAAATGAAGTAAAATAACACATATCATTTTCATTCATAAATCTCACTTGAAATACATGGCTCATGTAATGATCGCAGAGGAAGTAATATGTCCCACCAATATGTTAGGTGGGTTGGCACGTGCCTGTTCCGAGTCGTTGTACCATTTGAAATGTCTGTGACAGTTGCCCCTGAACTCTTTAAAAGATATGGCCATCTGATGCTCAAAAAATCTATTAAGTCCTTGATCATTGAAATTAAGCATGAAAAAGCGCTACAAACGAAAAAAAAATTCACATGTTAGTTTCCTTTATATAATGATTTGTATGTCTCAATAGAAAAACTAATGCACTTTTAAATTTACCTGCAGATCGCCCTTGACGATCTCTATGTATTCTCTCCCAACATCAACCCACTTAAGGCAGCAGACTGGAAATGTATTTCTCACACACACGCCAATGGTATTGTTGAACTGGACAACATGTGGAGATATCGGCTTATCCGCTCCTAGAGAAATGGTAATTGGATTTCTACCATTTCTTTGAACGTATCTCTCTAACTCCATGTTCCAAGACTGTTGACACCTCTTGGGAGTTGAAGTAGGCTGAGGCATATCTGTTGTAGAAATGAAGCTATGTTAGAAACAATCGTGACTAAAAAAATTGTTCGTAAGTAAACTCACCTGATGTGTCACCCACTGAGGACGTCCTCGTCTGTTCTTCATTCAAATTGTCACCAAACTAGAGAAATAGAGCATCAGTGTCCTCAAAATTACTATGTCAAAATCGAAAAGATATAGTACCTGTACACATATACCTCTGTTGGGACAAATTTTGACTCGTTTAATAATAGCCTACTCTCAATTTTATCATGCATATTTTCACTACTTTGATATTTTTAATACAGAATATGAAAGTATACTTCAATACGAACCCAACGACACAAAAATCACTTAAATCAGTGTTCAAACGAAGGAGAACGGGCAAAATTAATATAAAGGGGCATTTTGGTAAAATATCGAAGAAGAGGGACACGTGTCAGCCCCTCATACGCGCGCGCCAACCTTGAAGTTGTGGGTTCGAATCTCTCTTCATGCAAAATAATTACCACCTATTTCCTTCAATCCATGTCTCATCGATCCGATGGCTGTCCGAGTGCCACGTGGCGCAATCTCAGCGCGCGCCCCCTCAGCCACCCGAGTTCGAATTCCAGCCGACACAAATATTTTCTTTTCTCATTTTTCCAATGGAATTTTCGTAAATAACCTTTTAATTTCTGAAATTTCTCCAATTTTCATTTTTTCCTTTTGGTAATGGGCTTAAAAATAATTTCTCCAATTTTCTCCAGCCGACACAAATATTTTCTTTTCTCATTTTCCCCTTGCCTTAATTTTTCCCGTTACTTTTCTTTCAAAAGCTTTGAGGACAAAGCAAATTCTTAAGTGGGGGATGGATTACATGTTTCTTGATAATTAGCTTAACTTGCATGTGTATGAAAATGGAGTACTTTTTTCAAAAAAAAAAAAAGTTCAAACTTTTTCACAAAAATTGCATAATTGGAAATAATTGTGGAAATAATTGTCATATTCTGGATGTATCTGAATACCATGAATAGATATAGAATGA
>JBBPDI010000020.1:5559189-5570483 GCA_037974545.1 Cucumis variabilis | reverse complement strand
CCACCAAACAATGATGTGCATTGAGTTTTGTTTTTGTCTATATACTTTTGTTCTAATTATATGATATGCATTTATATTAAATAAAATATTTTATTTTCCAATATATCAAAACCCCAATTAAACAACCACATATTTGTGCTTATACACATTCGTATTTGTGCTTATACACATTTGCACATCTACATAAGCAAAATAGATTCGAAATATTATACTAATATTTCAATTTTGAAAACTATTTATCAAATTAACGCACTTTTAAAATATTTAAAAAGTTAATGTATATTTTCTATCCCTCCATTTTGTATTCTAACCCCTATTTGGTTTTTTCTCTCTCTACAAATATTTTTTTATTAGTTTTCATATAAATTTTTATATTCTCTCTCCCCTATTTGGTTTTTTCTCTCTCTATTTTTTTATTAGTTTTCATATAAATTTCATATAATGCGTAACTTTTAGTAACAAAACACTTGACCATATGCTGTAGCATTCTTTGTCTTTACAAATCCATTCACTTATACAATTTCATGTTGTCGCTCACCACCGAGACTATAAATATGAAACATGTTTCCGAACGCTATCCAGTGCATTCATGTCCAACTCACTAAATGTATTTGAGGAAAATTCATGTTCACGACCATCAAAGCTCATCTCTTTGAATTCATCATTAATCTTTATTTTAAAGTCAATATTTATTGTTAGCTACCATTTCTTTATCATCGCACAGTGGTTGTGCATCTGATTCTAGGTCAACATCAACATATTCTTCAATTGGTTGTGGTTCTGCATTTGCCAAATTAGATCATACATTCTTGTTGAATAAGAAATTTTGAGACCAATCACAAATTGTCACATCGTTTACTAAATTAATGATAAAGAAATACAGATAATTGAATTTGGGACTAATTAAAAAAATTGACAAGCGTCCTAAATTAAAATTGAAGACATAAATAGACTCAAATCCATGTGGTTGAGTCTATAGGTTTGGTCCATGAACCAACCAAGCTCAAGCCCATAAGCCTATCAGAAAATTCTATAAATAGAGGAGTTCTTCTCATTTGTAAATGTGGGAAAGTTTTTACTCCACAAGGTCTAAAGAAAATTCTTCCAAGCTAGAACACTCCCTAACTCCAAAAGTTGATCACCCTCGAAGATTGAAGTTCCTATAAAGATACAAGATTTTTTCCAAGACTCTAACTTCAAGAACGTCACATATTCTGCTTCCTCAAATCAAGTGTAGGTGTTCAACTGGGAGAGAATTAGAAGATCAAACTAAAGATCGAACCACACCGCATCAAATGAACATAAAACAACATCAACTCAAGTTTAACTCCACAAAACAAATTTCTTCGGAAATCTCTTGTGAACAAATTGGCAGGTCCAATGAGACATCTCTACCTCTCATCTCTCTCTCAAAACTCAAATCAACAAACCAACTAATGGTACTAAGGAAAATTGCATCCAAATCTTCTATTTCAAGCAACACTTACACGGGACCTGTCACCCGCAGTCTTTTAAAAGGGATCATCTAGAAGTAGAATCAAGGTTCTGTCAATGCGCAGAGCATCCTTAAGCAACTGATGAAATCTTCTAAAGGCAGGATCATCATCAGAGAAAATCTTTTGTTTGCTAACTCTACTCTTGCTTATGATCTATCAGAGGAAGAATCATACCTTGAAGTGGTTTCTGTCATGATGACAGATGTAACAATCGAGGTCGTCATGATGGAGATGAAAAAAAAAAAAAATTTCTAATGAATGCTGTCAATGAGCGAGATCATGAAATTGCTACCTTGAAAGATCAAATGCAAACTCGTGAAACTGCTGAGTCAAGTCAAACTCATGTTATCAAAGTTGTTGACAAAGGAAAGAATGTGGTGTAAGAAAATTATCGACCACAACAACAATCAACTTCTGTGGATTTCCTCTCAGTCCAACGGTTGCAAGATATTGTCACAATCTCCATAAAAACTCAGTATGGAGGATCGCCAAAATTTTCTTTTATGTACTCTAAGCCATATACCAAAAGATTCAATGACCTACAAATGCCTGTTGGGTACCAACCTCCAAAGTTCCAACAATTTAATGGAAAGGGCAATCTCAAGCAACATATTATTCACTTTGTTGAAATATGCAAGAACACAGGATCAAGAGGAGACCAGCTAGTCAAGCAGTTCATTTGAAGCTTGAAAGAAAATGTTTTCTAGTGGTATATCGATTTAGAGCTGGAAGTTATTGACAGTTGGGAACAACTGGAAAAGGAGTTCCTAAACTGCTTCTACAACATTAGACGCACCATAAGCATGATGGAGCTTACAAACACAATACAACGAAAAGGAGAGACATTCATCGACTACATAAATCGATGGAAATTTCTAAGTCTGGATTGCAAAGACAAGCTCACAGAACTATCTACAGTGGAGATGTGCACCCAAGACATGAATTGGGAACTTCTCTATATTTGCAAGAAATAAAACTTTGCATGTTTGAAGAGTTGGCAACTTGTGCCCATGATATGAAACTGAGTATCACCAACAAAGGAGCAAAAGATTTCTTGGTTTCAACAATGAGGAATGACAAGAATGAAATCAACATCATTAAAAAGACTGTGGATAGTGTCACAAAAGAGTCTATGGTTGTTCATACGCTCCATTGAAATCTTTCTCTAAAAGAAAATAAGCAAAAGTTGAAAGAAAGCATTATGGCGACAAAAAGTGACGCCCAATTCTTAGAGAAAAACATGAAAAAGTTTATCCATGTCCTAACTCTAATGTTGAAGACATGCTAGAGCAGCTGCTAGAAAAATAACTTATTCAGCTGCCAAAATGTAAAAGACCGGAACAAGCAGAAAGAGTAGATGATCCTAACTACTGCAAGTATCATCAAATCATTAGTCACTCTGTTGAAAAGTGTTTCGTGTTGAAGGAGTTGATTCTAAAGTTATCTTGTGAAAGAAAGATCGAGCTAGATATTGATGAAGTAGCTTAGATGAATCATGTTGCAGTCGAGATGACTTCAACTGTTCCACCATCAACATAGCTTTATGATCAAAGGAAAAGCTTGATTTAATTTGGCACTTTCGAACTTATAATTGTTCGATTCTAATAAAAAATTATGATGACAGACTTCTAAAACAAAGAAGAGTATGTTAAAAATGATGGCGAAGGATGGATAGTCGTGATTCATCGAAAAGGGAGACAACCAAACTCTATTCAAAAGAAGTCGTAATTCCGTCAAAAGCATGAAAAAGAAAGCAACCCTTATAAAAAGAAGAGAAAAAGAAACAAAAAGATGTGGAAGCCTAAGCCTCAACGATCGATAACTTTGTCAGAATTCTTCCCAAGAGACTTTTTTGATGATCATCCAGAGGAAGTATTAGAAGTCACTACATGTCATGCTGTCACTTGTCAACATAGTAGAAGTTGACAACAATTATGTATCTTTTGAAGAAGTGGACAATTCAAATGAAACTAATCAAAGGATTTTTATCTTTGATTGTATCAAGCCTTTAACTATATGATCTTCAGTCTTTCAAAGATTGAGTATGACCACAAAAGAAGAAGAAAACCAATGTCTAACCTCTACCACTTGAACTTCAACTTTCAAAAGGCTAGGTATCTCTACATCCAAGGAAAATCGACCTTCAACATCTACTTTTGATTATTTAAAGATGACAAGCGATCAACATGAAAGAGATACGAAAAAATTGAAGGCAAAATCATTTCATGAAGAAAACAATGATGGTAAGATTCACAGTCTTGTCCCATCATGTATGAAGAAAAAGTTGTTTGTTGACATAAACACAGAAGGTTCCTTGATGGTGTAGGCTTACCTATTATAGTCACCAATCCTACAAATGAAGGAGGTGAACAAATCCTTGATGAAAATATGAGTTATCGGACTTGTGGTTTAATGATTCTTATACTGATGAATGTGAATGGAAATCTTGCCTTTTGTGTGATCAGTTGTTCTTTTCAAAGTTGATAAGGAAAGCCTCGGATATTGCAGGATGTTTCAACATGAGAGTTAGACATATTTTCATCTTCATGTCGCTGGAGAAATTGAGAGATGCATGATGCAATTAGTTTATTGCTTTAAAACTGATCATGCCACATTGATACAACAAGGTCGAATTTTGATTGAATATGTTACAATGAATGCTATTGCTATCGAAAAGATTCTCAAGAAAAATGATAAGGTACATAGCTTTGTAAATGGAAAAAACTTTAAGTTGAAAATGTGAGCTGAACATATGGAGCTTTTGCAATCTCCTTGGCTTATAGAATTGGGTGCTTTTTGTTTGAACTTTAAAGGATCCAAGGATGGAGTTTATGCTTTAGAATTCTCCACTCATTGTTCCTTCGATGTCGATGTGGCACCAACAATGACATTGATGCTTCTAGATTCTATAAAGTTGGAATCTAATCTTACTTGTCTTATATACTTGGAAACATTACTTGATCCATATACTTTGGGTTATGGACATCTCTTCTGCAAATTGTGTGTTTGTTTAACTGCTTTAGTGATGATTTGTGATGGACCAAAGGCTGCCAACAAGGAATCTTGGTTCATAGAAAGGCTAGATTATATCCTAAAGCATTGCACATGGTTGAACTGAATATGCTATTGAAAAGAAGGTCTAAAGATTACTGAAAGGAAAGGCTAGTGGCAGAACGAGCTAGAGTGCTGAAACAAACCAAAGATTTCTGAGATTCACAGATTAGATATGTGGTTGGGTACTAAAAATTTACACTATAGAAACTTATCTTATAATCACTCTTCATTTTTTAGCATAACATCTTCTACGTTTGTCGCCATTTGGAAAAGTGGGTGGCAGCAATTTGGCATTTTGGAACAACGTTTGGTTGTTGCCTTTTTTACGCAAATAAAAGAAAAACAGGTGTGCAAATACACAAAACTTCTTGGAAAAAAAATCAATTGAACTACGTTATGACTTGATCCCTATATTATAAAGGTATGTAGGCAGCTGAAAGGAAACTTTAAGTTCAGTCCAGTAAAAAAAAAGCTTGAACTATGTTATGACTTGATCCTTTTGTTCAAATAATGTTAATCTCTACTGAGGAATCACAACAAATTGGGGACAAATCCCTAAGTTCAAGATATTCATCCCTAGTAAGAAGGTGATGCAATAAATTGAAGATGTACACTACAAGACTATATACAAGTTGCAAACAAAAAAATAATAACTTTTTTACATCTTCTTTGTGCAAACAAAAAGAAAGGTGCTTCAAAATTAAGCTCAAAGGATTCATCAATGCTTCCTCATATTCATGTTTGAAGGCTTCATCTTTCTCAAGCTGAAAGCTAGCTTGAAGGTTTCATTAATGTTTCCTCATATTCAAGCTCGGAGGTTTCATTGATGCTTCCTCATATTCAAGCTTGAAGGCTTCATCGATGTTTTCTCATATTCAAGCTCTAGGGCTTCATTGACTCTTTCTCATATTCAAGCTCAAAGACTTCATTGACGCGGTCTCATATTGAAGCTCGAAGGCTTCATTGATGTTTCTTCATCTCCAACTTCGAGCATTCCACTATTGCTTTTCCATGTCACAGTTTGAGGGTTTCTTTGTTGGTTACATCTTCAAGTTCTTCCAAGAAGATGAAAACAATGCAACTTTATCTCTACCTCTCTAAAAGGAAGATAATGTAGATCCAAGAAGATGACGATGATAAAGCTTTGCCTCTGCCTCTCTAAGAAGACAATGATAGTGCAACTTCACCTCCGCCTCTCCAAGAAAACGACAACGGTGCAACTCTACCTCTTCCTCTCCAAGAGATGACAAAGGTGCAACTCTACCTCCATCTCTCTAGAATGAAGATGGTACAATTCTGCCTCTTTAGAATGACGATAAAGTAGAGCGAATGTGTCTGATCATTCCTACTAGGAGATGGATCTAACGACAAAATACCTAATTGTACTTAGCAGAAGTTGGATCACTAACGAAAACCAGAACGAGGATGTACGATCGTTTCTACTAGGAAGGTGGATTTGGCACCAAATGCGTGATCGTCCCTTAGCAGAAGTTGGATTGCTGACGATGAAGCATAACGAAGATGCCCGATTGTTCCTACTAGGAAGGTAAATCTGATGACAAATGTCCGATCGTCCCCTAGTAGAAGTTGGATTGTTGACCAAAAAATAGAATGAAGATGTTCGATCGTTTCTACTAGAAAGATGGATCTGACAGTAAATGTCTGATCGTTCTTTAGTAGAAGTTGGATTGCTGACGAGACACCTCTGTAAACGATTGCAAAAAAAAAAAAAAAAAGAAGAAGAAGAAGGGGGGATCTTGCCTTTTAAAAATATATTTGGAAGAGGGATGTCACAGTTCTAACTCTTGTAAAGAGGTAGAAAAAAAAAGAAGAAAGAAATGAAGGAGAGAATTTTTTTTTTCCTTCATATCTTTCTTTTGTTTGATGAGGAATGAATGATCAAAGTGTGAGTCTATTTATAAGACCAACAAGTTCAATTCTTAAAAGGATTGTGAATTATATTCAATCTTTTTTTAATAATAAAATTGAAAAAAGAATCCAATTATCCTATATTACTTTTAAAAAATTAGTTTGGGATAAATCTCAAGTTTTATTTTTGAGATGATTAAGATATTTAAATATTTCAAAATTTTAGATTTTATCCCCAATTTTAAAAGTACAATTTGGGTTCAAAATCCAAGTCAAATTAACTTGACCTCTTTTTTTTTTTATCTAAAATTTAAATTAGAGCAATAACTCCAACTTTATCACAAGATTGAGGCCTCATTTTTTTTAAGGGTGTGTTTGGTTGAAATTTTGAAGTGTTTAATTTTGTCAAAAAACTATTTTGAAAAATATTATAGTATTTGACAAATTAAAATAATGCATTTTTTTTTAGAAATTCATTTATAAAATAATTCATTTTAGAGAAATCAATAAAAATCAAATTTTTAGAAAATGAGGTTTAGGTGATTGATCGGAAAACTGGCAATTTTTTTCTATCCTATATGAAAATTACAAAACTGCTCTCCATACTACTCTCTCCAATCTTATTAATATTACGGTGTTCAAAGAAATAAAGTATTGTTGAAAAAATATCTCACCTTTTTTTCTCCCTTCTATTTTGGATAATTACTGAAATAATACAATAAATCAAACTCTATGTGTTTATTTATGGTGGCATTATTAATTTCCTTTTCTCATATTTATTTATTTTTTCAAAAGAAAAGAAAAATAAGTAAAATATCTTGATTATGAATTTAAATATCAATATACTTCTACTTCTAAAATAAAATTATCTAAAAACAATTAATAGAAAATAAAATAATGCTTGGTTTTAACTTTACTAATTTTAAAATTTTAAAACAATCAGTTTCAAGATATCGTGCCATTAACTTCAAGATATATTTCTTTTTAAAAAATCAAAATATATGTACTTTTTTATGAAATTAGGTCATAGTGTTTAGTAGTTCTTTATGGTAATTTGAGTTAAGTATAAACCAAACAAAATTCACATATGTTTACTTATAAAAAGTTTAACCAGACATGTAAGTGTTTAAATTTAAACTCATTTTGAAGAAAGTGTTTAAAAGGAAATGTATTCTTGAAAAACATTTTGATCTTAATTCAATCCAAACGAACCCTAAAATTGGTCATTCCAAATTCTTGTTCATTCTCAAGACAAATTATGGTGTAGTAGAAACCTCATTCTTATTTCAACTTAAAATTTGGTTGTGTTTCAAATTTTATCCCAAAAAATCAAATTTATTTATACTCAAATCAAATCAAAATGTGGATAAAAGCTTGAACTTTTCTCAAATTAATTAAGGTTTGGCCATATTCCAACCCTTATTTCAAATTTAAATCAAACTCATATACTAAATTCATAGTTTGATTAATTTGATATGTTGAATTGAGCAAAAAAATGTTCGTATTTTGACTTCAAATTTATCTTTTTCGAGATTCATTCACCCATATACGTGCATAAATCTCAAAAAGAGACATTTGTTAAATAAGAAATTTTGAGACCAATTACAAATTGTCACATAATTTACTAAATTAATGATGAAAAATACAAATGAATTTGAGACTAATTAAAAAAAAATTGACATGTGTCTCAAATTAAAATTGAAAACATAAATTGGTCAATTTTGATGATATCATATATTTTTATTATGATCGTTGGATCAAGTTAATTATTTTGTTCCAATTAAATTTTATTTATTTTGGCTAAGTTCAATTGAGCCAAAAAAATAAGCTTAATTTAGCCCAAATGCTAATTATGACCCAAATTCATGTGGTTGAGCCCATGGATCTGGCCAGACTTAAACTCATAAAGTTCACTAGAAAACTCTATAAATAGAGGAGTTCTCATTTGCAAGGGTGAAATTTTTCTATTTGCAAGGGTGAAATTTTTCTTACTTCAGAAGATCTAAAGAGAATTCTCCGAAGCTATAAGACTTCCTAACTCCGAAAGTCAACCATCTTCGAAAATTGAAGTTCATATGAAGATCCAAATTTTTATTCCAAGACTCCAACTTCAAGAACGTGCTCTGCTTTCTCAAATCAAGCATAGGCGTTCAACCGAGAGAGAACCAGAGAATCAAATACTAAAGATCGAATCATATTGCATCAAATCAACATAAATACAACATCAACTCAAGTTCAACTCCACGAATCAAATTTCTCCGAAAATCTCGTGTGAACAATTCTATTTAAGTTTCCACATGGTGTTTGGTCATACTCAATCTCATCGACATTATCTATCATATGATCATTTGTAAACAACATAAATGACACATATTTACTTATCATTTTCTTGTTTCACGTTGAATGCTTGTGCATATTTTTCATATTAGTGCATCTTCTTCATAGTCTCACATCTTATTCGTGATTTCTTCATCTCCTCTTCCATATTTTTTTCCTTCTTTGTCATTTCTCATCTTCGATGTCATCTCCTTATTATTTTTTCATTATCATGTATATATTGTATCATTCTTCTTAACTTCTTCTTTCACTACAAATCTAAACAATCGTTTAGCAAAATTATTTAAATTTGGTACCCTCACAATACATCAACAACAACAAGAAAATTGAATATTAAAAGAAGAAGTAAGAAATTATTAGATAACTCACATGGAATCATTATAGGGGATTTGAGTAGAATTTATTTTGATCCTACCAAAATTAGGATATGAATTTCCTAATCTCTAGTAGGTGAGGATCAAATTTAATATTATCTTTAGTTTTTCTATCTTATTTGCTCTCTCAACGAAATTAATATAATTCTAAAACGATTAAAATCAAGTTTTTTAAAGCATACATGTGCATACATGCATATATACATGCATACATACATATATATACATACATTTATATAATAATAAAAAATTAAAATTAAAATTTACATTTTCTTCAAAAGTAAATAATTAAGAAAATGGCAAAAACTTATTTTAAAACATATATAATAATTAAAAATTAAATTTTACATTTTTTTCAAAAGTAAATAGTTAAGAAAATGATCAAAAATTATTTTAAAACATATATATAATAACTAAAAATTAAATTTTACATTTTTTTAAAAAAAATAAATAAAAATGATAGAAAAGAAAAATATTTAAATTAATTTTTTAAGAAATGATTGAAAAGATCAAATAAAAATAGTGAGGAGGGCATATTTTAAGACTCGTCCATCTCCATGTTTTATTTTTTTTAGTTAGTGTGAAAACTCACCCTATAGACATATTATAAATAAGAAAAGATAAAATAACATTGTTTTGATAAATTGTTTTAGAATAGCATTATTTAATAATAAGTTTTAAAAACACAATATTTTAGAATACAACATTTAAGAATAAGAAAAAAGAATACAACATCTAATTAGTTTCGATCTTTTATATGAAAAAGTAAATATCAAAGTAAATAGTTAAATGTATATTTCATCTATCTATTGATGAATCATTTAGTTAAATATATATTTCATCTATCTATTGATGGATCGTCTATATCTTTAAGAAGTGAAACATAATCAATAGATAATACATCCTTAATTTCTTAAATCTCACTGAGTTTTTTTTTTTTTTTAAATTTTGTTTACCTTTTTCTTTTTAGATTAATTCATAGGCATAATCTCATATACTATATAGATTAATTCAAATTTAGAGTTTTTTATTTTCTTACTCCATGTATATGTATATATACCGTTTCAATAGACGAATTCTTGATTCTTGATTTTTTTTTCTTAGCACATAGTTTGAATAATGTATTGAAATTTTGTATTGTTGTCCTTAGAATCACCAAATAAACGAATAAATTATAATTTCAGATTTGAACCGTTGTTTTTTGGTAGTTTATTATTAGTAGTTAGAACTATGTGTTGTAAACGTGTTCCATATATTCAGATTATATAAAAATTGAATAAAACTCACAAAAATATAAAATGTAAAAAAGTAAGCTTGAGTAGTTCATGAGTGAAAATTTGAAAACGTTTATGAAATGATGTCTTTTTCTAAAAAAAATGATTTTCTTTTTATGGATATGAAACTTTGACTTTATAATGAAAAAACATTAATAATAAAAATACTTGTCTGACCTAATGATAAGAAAATATTAGATAAATGTCAACGTCTATAAATATAAAAGACAAGTAGGAGAGATACTTTAAATAAAATATGTTGTTGATAAAATCAAAAGAAAAATGAGATCAGATAAACAAAATTTAGAAAAAAAATAAAAAGATAGACAAACAAAGGAAACCTATGTTTCAGGTACCTATAAAAGGAAATATATATAATGAAACAGAAAAATAGAAAAAAGAAAAACGAAACAAACCTCAAAAGATTATAAACATAATTGAGTCTATTTATTTAGAATTTTGATTATAACTTTAATTCATTTTAATTTAAATTCAAATCAATCAATTATTAGATAGAAGGAGATTTTAAAATGATTCTATGCATTTGAAGTGAAGATTTTTTTTTCTTAAATCAAATCTTGAAATTATTAGAGATAGTTTTAATATCTATATATAAGATTTTCTTTATAGATTTATCTAGGAATCTTTAAAAATTTATTAATTCTTTTCAAGAAATTTGTTTCCTAAGGAAACTATTATATTTATATATATATATATATATATATATATATAAAATCCTTTTCTGAATATTTAAAAAACCAAATATTTTTTTGAAAAAATTTGTTCAAAATATATATCAAAATATTTTTTTTCTATTTTAAATTATGTTCTCTATATGAAATCTATTATCTTTATAAAAAGAAATATATATATATATATATATATATATT
>JBBPDI010000020.1:5541411-5554640 GCA_037974545.1 Cucumis variabilis | reverse complement strand
AGTAGTAAAAGCAGATAGTGCATCTTTGATTATGCTCAGTTATTGGTAAATGCATTTAGCTGTAAAGAAATAATGTATGTAGAAAATATATATCATTGATTATTATTTATAGAAATAGGACCTTCTGTGTCAGACCCTTGCCACCAATTATTGTGGTTGAATGTGCTTTGAAGATGTATTATGTGGCTCAAGAATGATTTACAATCAATGTTATATTTTATTTTATACTTTTGAGTGTGATTATTATTATTATTATTATTTTTGTCGCTGTCATTGTGCTTCAGGTTCTCTCTTGTAGATGAATGGGAAGATGAAATTTCTGCTTTAAGGAGTGCAGTTGCAACCAAGGAAACTCCAAAACCTATGTGGATTTCTGTACGTTAAATTCTCTTACATTCACTGAAATCTGGACAAAGAACTAGGGTAATTGTATTGTTTAACTTTGTTGATTCTATGTACCATGTCCAATCGTACATTACATTACATACTATATATATTAGTAGTAGAGGCTAAGCTAAACAAACAAAATCTAGATTTACCCTTCATCCCCAGACCCCAACTTTTGTTCTATTTCAAATCCATACACACACACACACCAACATATATATTAGTAGTAGTAATAGTACTAGTGCTATGTGGAGTTAACATTCAAATCATTGGAAGTTATTACAAACTAATTATGCCAAGTTTATATATAATTGTGGGATACATTTGATTTTGAATATAATGAAATGGAATGAGTTGTTGCAATATATTCTGTAAGCTTTGCAGATAAAACAACATACTGGATTTTTATAGGAAATACCGTACACCTACACTTGGATATTCATTAATTATTTTTAGAAAATGGGTATTGTATATGAATGAAATCCAATAGAGTAAAAGAATTATAAGATATCAAATTTTGGTTTGGTTTACGAGAGACTGGAATTATTTAATTGAAAATGAAAACTAGAATGAGAGAGATTTTAGGGAAAAGTTGTTTCTTGTAAAATTAAAAGGGATTTAATTTTACAAGAAAAAAAAAACGAGGAATTCATGTGCATGGATTTTTTAGGCTAGGAGTGAGTTGTAGTAGTAGTCTGGAGGTTGTAAAGTTTATAATGCAATTTTTGCTATCTGATTCAGATGTTAATTTCTTATCTCCTCTTTCTTGGAATAAGGTGAATGGTTTCTTTTTCTTTTATTGAGATGTATCAATCTAGGATCCTGAACTGAGAGAACTGTAACAAAGTTAAGAATTTGTGTTTGTGTATGCAGTCAGGGTATGAACAACATTTTTTGTTTCTTCTCTTCACTTGATGATATTCCAATCAGTTCATTGCAATTCAGTTCACACCACGGTTGTTAATCCAATTATATTATTGCTTTCAGTTCAGTCCCAAGTTAATTGTTTTTGAATTGATTGGGTATACATGGTTGTGCTCTAATACCTGTAGGTGCTTGCATAAAACTTGATTTTGTTGCATATGATTGAGGCAATTAGTGCTTTGTTCACAGTTTCCACTACAGAAGTTAGGCTGCAATGTCTACTTTCGACATATTTACAATGCATATTAGTTCATGAAAGTAGGGGGTTGTTTTCTTGGAAGACCCCCCTCTTTGCAGGTTATTAGTGACTAGGAATTTTTGTAGTGGTTTCAAATGTTTTTTGGGAATTAGTACATATTTACAATGCATATCATCTTCTTCTCTCTAGGAATTTTTTAATTGAAAATGGAAACTAGAATGAGAGAGATTTTAGGGAAAAATTGTTTTGTTCTAGACACACAAATATATACGGAAACTTCTAAGTCCTAACATATCTATATACATATATACATTTACAAAGGTAAAGGGCCATAAATCATATTTTTGAGAAATCACCCCATTGTTCATCATTCTCTTTTTATTACCCATCTTTAGAACCAAAAGGGTTGGAGCTTTTTTCAACAAATAAGGAGCATAGGAGAGATATGGATGAATTAAGTCATTATTTTATAACCATGTCAAAGTTTAATTTTTATAATTTAGAAATGAAATTTCTAGAGAGAAGAAAGGTGAATGAATTCTTAGTTTTTTCTTGCCTTCTTTAGGGTTTAGGATGATAATGGGTGAATGAATTTTTGATTTCCATCCAACTTTAGGTCTCATCGCAACTGGCGGAGCCGATTTCGATATCAAGGTCTACATTCTGTTTCCCTTTTCGCTTCTGATTTTAATTTTTGATGTAATTAGGCTACCCAACTCCAATTATTAGGTTTTGATGTAAGTAATTAGAGTTCATAGGCTTATCTGGATATTTCTGTATGTTTTATTAAAATTATTAGGAATGTTGGCTAGATATTGGTGACTTGAGGTTTGAGAACGTATTGTTTCAATGTAAGTAATTGGGCGAAGTTATTAGTTATTTTCTTTATGTTGTTTAACATCATTTTAAGAACTTCGAATTGTTCTTTTACTTCTTACATTCAAAACCAACATTCATTTTGGTCAATCTTAGCCAAGGATTTGTTTGTATAGCAGTGGGCTAACTGTTACCCTTCATTCCTCCAGCTTTGGTTATTAAATTCAGGGGAAGAGCACAAAAGGGTCCCTGGTGCTACTCGTCAGAGCAACCTTTCTTATCATGGTTCTGCTGTTAATAGCCTAATATATGATGTGCTCCAATTTTAAGCTTGACTTAGAAAAGTATTGTACTTAGATATAGGAGATGGTTATAAGATATGCTGTTCTCTTTCCCTCAGTCCTCCACACTTCTTTTTCAATTAAACCATTTGAGATATATTTTTCTTTAACTGATTGTTAAGTTAAAAAGAATGTGCTTCCTTGTTATTCATTCCACTATGTTATTGTAACCACAAAGTTCCAATTGGACAAGATGTTCACCATTAATCTGACCCCTCTACATTATGTTACTTCGTCTTCACGAAGTTATTTTATTAGCTAGTTTATATTATTTTGTGTTTTTGAAACATCTATTTTTTCTTTGACTATGCGAATAACCTGAGATTTTGTTTAAGTGCTAGAGAGTCGGAGAAATCTACAATTTTTAAGCAGGCAAGCTCTTTATTTCTTTACTGTTATAATCTGCTATGCCAAAGTAAAGTTGGTCTACTGACATTTCTTACATTTCTACTTTATTTTTTTTCCAGATAAAATTGTTGTTCGGAACTGGGTTTGATGAAGCAACGCTAAAGAGCTATATTCCAGTTATTCATGCAAATGTGTATCAGACTATAGAAGTATGCAATGTTTGAAAAGGTGTGTTGGTTATTTCCCTTTTTGCATGATTTAGAGAGCAAATGAATTTGTCCAAAGGATATGAAATTATGGTTAAGAAAGGCTTAGGTTACCATCCTTCTTTTTGCTAGCTCAATTATAAAAACTTGATAGATAAGGATATTTGACTTGACATTTAGGTTGCTCTTGATCATCCCTTATTCTCCTGAGTTCTGACATCAATTTCTGTTGCACTAAGAGCATTATTATCCCATTAAGTTGTGGATAATTGGAATTGATTATACTAGTAGTTTCCCTAATCTCACTGAGGAAGAAAAAGTAATGGTAAAGAATTTCAGATCTTCCACAAAAAATGATAGTCAAACTAGTGTATCAAAATGGACACAACAAGAACAATTGTTACATTGGCAAAAGAACAAACAAACATTGGTTTTTTCTCTTTTTCTCTTTTTCTCTTTGTCATAGTTTCATTCCTTGTATGTTGCAAAGTTGCATGTTTGATTTCTAATTCTATCCTATATGATAAAATTTTGGTTGGTTGAAGGAAGAATGAAGCACCAAGAAAAAATGTTGGACAATTTATTATTATTTTATTCTTTTTGAATTGTAATTGAGTGTTGACTGTTTATAAGGTTCTGTTCTTATTCATAAGATTTAACTGTGTAACACCTGTCTTGCGTCTCTGATTATTGCAGATTTTTGTGTCATTCCATTTGAATATTTCCTTGCTATATATTTCTTTTATAATGGATGTGACAACATTCAAAATTATTTGTCATGGTGCTTCTACGTCTTATAGATAGAATGACGGAGAAACACGATCAAAATTGACTTGATCACGAGTTCAATTTTTTCTGCTTGTCTGAATAGGAATTGTATTTTCTTCATTGCTTCTCTTTTTCTTTGTTTGAAAAAGATTAACAGACCAAATTATGGAAACGTGACCAATATATAGTGTATGGAAATTTAATTCATACTTCAACTATCTGGTGAATATTCTAAATCCTATCGAAATTTTTGTCCTTGACATTGCATTATTTAGTTCTAAATCTAATTCAGGGTCATACTTCATCTTTATCGTCTTTGAATTTCATCACAAGACATTCTTCCTTTATTGCTTATTATTCAGATCCTTGTTTGCAAAACTTTCCATTTAGTTGCAAATCTAGTGTGGAAATTCCAACTTTTATACAAATTTTTTAATTGATATTTATTTTGTGCTTTTATGGGCATTCTTACCCAATATCCTTATGGACGTATGATTGTTGAAAAATCTAATTCCAGCTTTACCTTCCTATCAACTTTTCGTAAATTTTGTTGAAAGAAGATATGAACTTTATCTCTTTAGTTTAGGTCGATGTGGCCATTTTATATGCTTATATATTAAGTGTTTATACTTTTCTTTCTCCCCATGTATGTATTTTTGTGCTTTTATGTTGTAATTACTTATATAGTTCATTTACTTTTTTTTGTATGCAACACCCTTTGTGTACGTAACAATCTTCAAATATTTTATAGGTCTTTCAATATGTCAAATAAAAAGAAATCAAATTGGAGGATTGTAAAGGTATTTGAATTTCTCCATAAGGATAGTTCCAAATTAATTATTAGCTTTAACATACATGTTTTTATGGTTACATTAGATGATTGTTTCAAAGATATACAACAAGTTGATGGATAAACTTCTTATAATCAACATTGATATAATTGCTTTAGCGGGCTTTAGGTAACTGTTGTGTGCCCCATTGTCACTGCTTATTGTTTGTGTTGGGAGGGGAATGAAATGAAGGGTTGGGAGGGGGAGGAATTTTGGATTGTATGTGTATTTGGTACATTTTTTATGTCCTTCTCTGTTTTGTTCATATTCTTAGTATAATGTATTTTGATCGTGTTTGTGTATTTCGTACGTTATGTTATGGTATTGACTGAAGACATATGTTCGATATGTGCCCCATTTTCACTGCTTTTTGTTTGTGTTGGAAGGGGGCTGGAATGGAAGGGGGGGGGGGGGCTGAAAATGTTATCACATAAGTTCGGGCACCTTATTTATTCATATATAATCTCAATATTGTTTCTTTTAAAAAAATCCTTTACATCAATGGTAATGTTCCTTAATTACCTTTAAGTATAACCTCCTCATAGGTAATGTTCTTTAGGCATACTCTAAATGAGATTTTGTTTTCTTACTAGGTTTGGAAGAATCCATTTGGAGCATTGAAGCCAATTTGGAGCAATTTATTGATATAACATCTTTTGTATGATTGGTAGCAAACTCTTGCTTGCAATGTATTGATTTTATGCTTCTTGGTAGCTAAGGATATCACTGTATATTTTTTCTCTATGGAAACTACATTTGAACTAGACAAATGGTTATTAGGCAATGGATGTACGAATACTAGAAAGTGTATCATTATCTATAATATATATTAAAGTATTGACTTATTGTTTTCATATGGGTGTGATGTATTATTGTTATTGTTATTGTTATTGAATTTGTTAGTGTAATGGTTCAGCGACAAGAAAAACAGAAATTGAGGAATACACAACAGGGGAAAAAAATGTCACAATTGGTATATCAATAACAGAAAAAAAAATCTCGTAATATATCAATTCATGACAATATCATAACTGTCGTCAATATCAAATCAATGACAATTAAATTTAACAAAAATTGTCACGATCGGTCTATCCATGACAGAAAAAAATGTCGTAATATATCAATTCGAGACTATTTTGTAACTGTCGTCAATATCGAATCAATGACAATTAAATTTTACAGAAACTGTCATGATTGGTCTATCCATAACAGAAAAAAATGTTATAATATATCAATTTGTGACAAATTCATAACTGTCGTCAATATCGAATCAATGACAATTAAATTTTAAAAACTGTCACGATTGAAATATTCTTGACAGAAAAAAATGTCATAAATTAAGAATTTGTGACATTTTTAAAATGTCGTAAATGAGTAAATGGTGACAGTTATTTGTTGTCATTGAGAAAAAGATTACAGTTATTTGTAGTCATTAAATAATTATTAATGACATTTATTTATTGTCATGAAAACACATATTGTGACAGTTTTTTTGAAAATGTCATAGATTGACTACTGTCGATACTATGACTGTAAATAATTGTCATAGATTTTTTCGCGACAGAAAATAACTGTTGTCGTAGGCCATTTTTCTTGTAGTGACAGTCGCTGCATCTCCAAAGCTCATGGAGTAGTCATTGGTGTTGGGACTACAATATATGTATTGACCATGTATAAGAATGTATTTGCTAGGTTCAAGAAAAGAGACATGGAGTGATAGCTATCATTGACTTGTTCCGCAATAGGAGCAGACAATTCTTCTGGCATAATGAAGGAATGTTGTGCTAAAAAGTTTAGGATGTTTGTTGAGTTACTTAGCCTGTCCATAGCAGCTCTAATTGAATCGATTATAGGGTCCTGCAAATGGGAGTTGGAATAAATAAAATAGATGAAGTAACTTTTTGAGTACTGCTATATATTTTAGGAAAACTATGAGAAGTGTTAACAACTAAACCAAGTATCAATAAAATGAGTGAACTCCTGCAAAACTGGAGAGGAAGAACTGGCTAATCATATATTGATAGATAGCAAATTCCTTGACGGTCCTAGAGTTCATGCAAGTTCCGTGATATGGCTCAAACAACAATACCTATTCACTAAAGTTCATTTTAGCTAGTGAAAGTTCACGAAAATTAAGCTTACACAATTTGTTCTACACGTAATCACTACACTTGCGCCAAAATCAGACGTGCAACTTAAGGATGTAAACAATATTGAGAATTCCAAGATGTCATATCTGAAGTCCCTTGACGTAATATGAGACAAGAAGAATACAAATTCAAAAGTCGTCGGACTATGACATACTCATGAAGACCTTTTATATCCTATGGACTTAATATACATACTCATGAAACGATATTCACTATCCAAATAGATCATTAGTGAATAACTAGTATCGGAGTATATAGGCTATTTTTAGGAGACATATTATTATAATATTATTATGTCAATTCTTTACTTAAGCTAGCATTTATCCTTTAGTATATTTAGGCTTGTAGTATTTGCTAAATGATCAATGAAATAGAGCTTCATTCTAGAAAAACAACTAGAATTTGGGAGAGGAATTATATTTCTTAAAAGAAGAAAACATTCAAAAATGAGTTCTTGCAAAAATAGCAAAAAAAAATTTATGATAATAAAGTCTATGTCGCTACATTTTCTAAATTTTAAAAGTAGTAAATTTAAAAATCGATAACTATATGAATCTAATTACTATCTGATAGCCCTATGATTACCGTTTTGATAGCCGTGATATCACTAATTTTGCGATATTGCAATATGCAAAAAAATAGGTGTCATGAGTTGTTTTTTTTTAAATGTTTTTGTTATTTGATGCAATTTTTAAAAAAATCTTTAGAAAAACCTGTAGTAGTTGGAAAATCTTCTCACCTTACTTAACTGAATTGTTTTGTCTTGAAATTTGTACCAACTAAATTAACATCATGTTATGTATCTTCACCACAAGCCAATTTTTATTGTTTTTCAACGGTGAGTGTATAATTGAAAAATATTAAAACAGATTACACTAAATTGTAAGAAAAAAAAAAGGTCATGATTCATGTGTATGTATTTATATAATGTGACAGCTGTACCCTTGACTTTGTAATAAATAAGAAAAATACAGCCTTGATTTTGCTTTGTTTAATAGTAGTTAATAATTGAGAGAAGAGAAGGATTGATGATGGAGAGATCATGCTATGTGTTGACAATAAGATATGATAAACAAATAATGAATTTAATTGTTATATTACAAGCATTTGAGAGTTGAGAACAACCAATTGATCAGAGTTAGAAATGATGAAATGGGAAGCTTTGGAGAAGCCACACCCACATCCATTGACATACATAGAAGAAAAGACAGAGAGCCAAGAAGACATGTTCTGTTATGTCTGCAAAAAACCACTGTATCCCCCAGCATTCATTTGCTCTACATGCAAATTTTACGTTCATCAATCTTGCATCTACTTCCCTCCTCAAATCCATTCTCGTTTCCATCCACAACATTTTCTTTCCCTCGATGAAAGCAACACCGACCATTGCCATTGTTGCTGGCAGATGCCCCGCGATTGCTTCTACACCTGCTCCCACCCTTATTGCAGATTCATCATTGACATCAAATGTCTTCTCGCTGACACTAAAACTCCTGGCTTGAACTCAATAGGCAAACATTTCAGTCATTCACATCCTTTGATCCTTGAGAAGGATATATCTACAACAAAGTTGGTTGTTTGCCATGTTTGCGGAATGCTTCTTCCTTTTGGTCCTGCTTACTTTTGCTCGAAATGTAATATCCGTTGTCATAAAGCTTGCGGGGATCTGCCGCAAGAGATATTGCAACTCAACCAACACTATCACCCGCTCTTCCTTTTTCCCCATGCTAAGCCAAAATCATTTTGCAATAGCTGCAAAAATGAATGTTCACAATTCGTTTACAGTTGTGTTCAGTGTAATTTCAATCTCCACGTGACGTGTAGAGCATCTTCAAAACACAAACACAACTTCACTAGACTTCGAACTATGATTAGATTTCAATGTCTGTTATGTGGTTGGTGGGGACATGATTTTCCATGGTTTTGTAATATTTGCCATCTCTTGGCTCATGAGAAATGCGCTGAATTGCCCCCATCCCTCTTGGTTGTTGGACACGACTGCCCTCTCAATTTCACATACTCTCACCCTTTTGTGAATCAGAGCAATTTAGCTTGTGATATATGCAGAAAGAAAGTTGAACCACAGTTTGCAGCATACAGTTGTTCCAAATGCAGCTATATCGTTCATTTGAATTGTGCTGGGAAAAAGTATTTGAAGGGACTACAACAACATGATGGGCGTTTATATATAACCAAAAAAGACACATTAAAAACTTCATTTCAAACCTACTGCATCAGAGATGAAGAAGCAATGCCCAATGATTTTTCAAACAAAACGCTTGAACTTCAGACTCTGCATTCAAATTGTGAACAGGGGTTGATTCTAAACAAAGACGAGCATAATGATGATAAACAATGTCATGGATGTATGCAACGGATTCCAATCACTGAGCCATCATACTCTTACAATTGTGCTAAATGTGGTTTTTTTCTTCACAAAGATTGTGCTGATTTGCCAATTACCAAGAGACACCAACTTCATAAACATTCTTTAACTCTTGTAGCAATAGAAGATGTGGCATTTCAGTGTCATGCTTGTCTGCAAGTTTGCCATGGCTTTGCGTACCATTGTGAAGAGTGTCTCTATACCCTCGACCTTCGCTGTTTTATGATCAAAACCAAGAAATTGAAGCATCCAAGCCACCGGCACCTACTGTCTCTTGCTCAAAACCACGAAGACCAACAATGTAAAGGTTGTGGCCAGAGCAACAAGACAGTGTTCGAATGTGACGATGGCTGCAGCAACTTCTCTTTGGACTACAGATGTGCAACTCTACCGCAGAAAGTAAGATGCAAGTTCGATGGTAGTTTGTTGTATTTGCGCTTCTCTGTTGAAGATGAAACGGGTGAATATTACTGTGATGTATGTGAAGAAGAGAGAAACCCAAATGTATGTTTTTATTACTGCAAGACATGTCATTTAATGGCCCATCCTGAGTGCGTTCTTGGGGAGTATCCATGGCTCAAGTATGGATCATATGAAACTCATAAGCATCCGTTGGCTCTTGTGACAGAGGGGAAGATGAATTTCTCTGATTGTGATCATTGTGGGAAACCTTGTACCGGCAACTTGGCCTATGAATGTCGTCGTTGCAAGTTCAATGTCCATGCTATTGGGCGATGTTACCACGATCAGATACTCAAACGCAAACTAAGTTTCATGATCAAGTGATGAATTTTCTAGTTTCCTTTGTAGTTGAGTCTTGAGAAACCATAAGGTCTAACGATTGGCATGTACACATGTGGTGGCGTTCTTAAATACCATAAGGAAATTTAACCAAACACTCGAGTACCAAAAACATTGCTGAATGGATAGGAATCAAGGAACAAAAAAACAAAGTATCATGTGCATGTTTGATAATCCATTTATTTTTGGAAAATTGGCACCAAATAGAACACATTAGAAAACATTTCTAAAAAACATGTGTTTGATAACTAATTTATTTTTGAAAAATTAGCACCAAATAGAACAAATTAGAAAATAAAGATAATGTATCGCACAAGGAAACAATATTCACAAAAATGGTAATTTTTTACCACTCATGGTAAAAAATTTTAAAATGTCAATTATTCTCTTCAATTTTCTTCCTCTAATGCTATTAGTAATAACTTCTATCATTGATATCATGCTATCAGTAAATGACTTCTATCAATGACAGATGCCCAATACGTCAATGTGTTTTTCATGAATTTATCATTGATAGTTTGAACTTTGAATTTCTATGTGATATATATGTTGATAACATAACTTGAAATCGGTAATTTATTTCAACAAAAGTTGCAAATATATCAATTTCATTTATACTATTAGTGATAGAAGCTATCATATGGGATACTATGTTATTAGTGATTCAAAGCTATTATTTGTGATAACATGCTAATCTGACCTCTTTTCTCTATTCACTTATGCTAAAAATAAACAACCAAAATATTACTTTATAGTAGCATTACCTTGATATCATTCTTATATACTAAACTATTAGGAATATTACTTATAAATGCTATTAGTGATATTCTTTTGTTGATATCACTGATAGATATTATTAGTGATCATAATGAAGAATATTATTGATAGTAGCTATAAAAAATATCAATTGATAGTCTAGTTAAACCTCATCACTTCAAAATTGATCTATTTAAGGAAATATCATTTATAAAAAATATTCTTCTAACGATACCACTTATACTTACTATCAACGATCTTCTGCTAATGCAATCATTGATAGATAATGTTAATGATATCATTTTTCATTTATAGCAATATAGAAAAATTACTTATAGTAGCTATTAGGAATATCAATTGATATAAATATCGTTTATAGAAGATATCAGTGATAGTAATTGATACCACATTTCTCAAATTGAAAGCTATTATTGAAAGTTATTCTACCCTTTAGTGACTACCATTAATAAAAGCTATCACTGATAGTCTTATCAATTATATCAACTGATAACATATTTCTCAAATTAAAAGCTATCATTTATAACATCTATCAGTGATAGTAACGTATGAAAACTATCAATTGTTATCAATGATAGCTTTCAATTTAAGAAAATTGAGAAGAAAATACTCATAATAATGAAAAATTATCACTACTAGTAGCTATCAGTGATAATAACCGATAACAGCTATCTGTGTTATTCACTAGTTGTAGCTATTAGTGAGACAACTTTCAATGTGAAAAATCGAGAAGAAGTCTGTGAAATAATTATTTCCCAAATTGAAAGTTATTAGTGATGGTTGTTATCACTAGTAGATGCTATCAATGTTAGTTTTTAATTTGAGAAATTCGACATGAAACAACGAAAATGGTGGTTTGACGTGGATATTTTAGTCTTTTATTATTAGTTATGCTATATATGCTATTATTTTAGGTATTTTGTCATTTATGCACTAACCCTTCATTTTTTGATTTTTAAACAAGAAACTTATTATTTAAATTAGGATGAAAAATTGAAGATGAAAAAAAGAAGTTTTCAAAAAATACATTTTGTTTTTAATAGATCACAATCACTTCTCAAAAGCCCTAAAGAAACCTATCGCCTCCATCGATGATATTTTTCTTCCTCACTTCTCTTCTCCATCTACGGTAAGCTTTGATTTCTCTTTTTTTCTTCTTCCACTCAAGAACTTGAAACAGTGTGGGTTTGCACTACTACAAAAAAGGGCTTTCTTGACATTTTTAAACTGTCAGGAATTACCTTTCTTGACGATTTTAAAACCGTCCTTGAAGCCAGTGTCAAGAAAGCCAAAGTTTTTGACGGTTGACAAAAACATCAAGAATATTGAACGTTGACGTTTTATAAACGTCAAGAACCCAAAATTTCATGACATTTTAAAACCGTCAAGGGTGAACTTGTTTATGACATTTTAAAACCGTCAAGAGTGCAAATATTCATGACATTTTAAAACTGTCAAGAATGCACTGGTTCATGATATTTTAAAACCGTCAAGAGTGAACTTGTTTATGACATTTTAAAACCGTCCAAAATGCAAAAATTCATGACATTTTAAAACTGTCAAGAATGCACTAGTTCATGACATTTTAAAACCGTCAAGAGTGCACTTGTTTATGACATTTTAAAACCGTCAAGAATGTTTCAATTTTTTTTTAAAAAATTTAATTGAATTATATTTTTGTTCATGTATTGTGCAGATCTATTAATAGTCCTGTTAAACATTTGTCCAGCAACAGTTTCATAAATATATAGATCAACGATAATCCTTAAATATAGTTCAAAATTCGAGCATATACAAATAAAACCATTCACCATATACATACATAATCAATTTAAAGACTTTACATAGATATGAATATTTCACGACTTTACATTATATATGAATATTCCTTGGATTGCCATGAATCCAACTCAACTTAGAAAGTCGCAAACCAGGCTATAGTAAATCTAATCAAAAGTATAGTACCAATCAACACCCCCCCTCTCTCCATATGAACAATTCAAAAGAATTATCACCTAAAGTTTCTAGACATAAAGTTTCAGATCATAACCAGCACCACAACAAAATATCTCCACAAATTGGGCATGCTTTATACCCTTTCACACAACATCCACTAAGGTTACCATATGCATGAAAATCATTGATTGTCCACAATAAAACTGACCTTAAGTTGAATAGTTCTTCTCGATAAGCATCATAACATTCAACACCACTTTACCATAAAAGTTTTAAATCTTCAATTAGTGGTGCTAAGTATATGCCTATATCATCCCCCGGTTGTTTTGGTCCTGAAATTAGC
>JBBPDI010000020.1:5504660-5531819 GCA_037974545.1 Cucumis variabilis | reverse complement strand
TAAATATGAGTATGACTTATAGGACATGCACCTTTACATGCATGGGTGCACACAGTAAATTTTGCATACTTTTGATGCCGTGAGCAAATATTATTGAAGGTGAGATTAATATATGTAACTGTTGTTTAATTTCTTATTGATTAGAATGTTTGGTTCCTATTGAAAACATAATTGATAGGCCTAACATTTGAAAGATTGGAGTAGTGGCAGCCCAGAAAAGAGATTTAAGTATAGAGTTCGGGATGAACAAGTATAGTGATTTTTATTTTTATTTTTTAGGAAATTAGAAAGATAAGAGAATTGGAGAAATGAGCTTCATACTTCCGCATATGAGAGGTCATCTAGAGTTTTATTGTTATCATTTGCATCATGGCCACTCGAGATGACTTGATTTTTCTCTTTTATTTTCTCAGTAATTTTTTTTATGAAGCTACAAATTGTGATGATTTGATGTTACCTCTTTGCAATGTAATTGAAGAGATTCTGATGATTTATTGTTGAAGCTACAACATGCTTGCTCGTAAAATGTGTTAGTTCCTGAACAACTGCAAGATCAATGTTATTCCTTTTTTTCCAAAGGTGACTACAAATGCTTTGGTGGAATGGTTACAGACTCCAACTTTCTAAAGCATTACTTGTGTGAAAGAATTTTGTGCTTTTTAACTAATTTTTGTTACTATACTTTAAGGCAATATGGATGGATAATATTCCTTTTGTTACTATAATTTTTGGACTTGTCTTCTTCTTCAGTTGTTGGTTCATAAGCATATTATGGTAGTTATTGCTAGTTGTCTTGTGTATGTTTGCACTTCATTCATGTCTTTTAATGACTTTTGCTTCTTCTATGTCTTGGAGTTCTTTTGTTTCATATGGACTAGGGTATTTTGTATATTCTAGTATTTCAATACCAGTTTTCTGTTTGAACTATTTGCATTCCACAATTGGTGAAATTTCTTCAATATCAGATAAAAGTGTCGTGTCAAATTGGTGAAATTTCTTCAATAACACAATTGTTTGGTTAGTTGACTGTATTGGTTAATGAATATGGTGTCTCATGTAACATTCAACGATTTCTTAATGTAGATTTTTAGGATTGGTAATTGATGTATCTCTATGGTTTTCATTTGTATTATCAGACGTCTGATGAGTTCCTTTCCATAAAGTTTGATGAATTGCTTACATTTATGATTGAAGTGTTGCCTTTATGCCACTTTTTTGCCATACGTCACAAACTCGATTGTCTATACTTTCTCATTGTCCAAGTTGCAAAGGAAAGTATAGTAGACATTCTATTTTTGTAGAAGAGTATGCGTTATGGCCTGCTAATACATTTCTCCACCAGTTGTAATTTCAAATTTGTTACTTTTTATTACCTCAGGAGGATTTAGGGTCCAGGCTGCATGACATCATTAGTTCATTTTTGGGAAGGGTGAAAGGGGCTGAAAATGTTATCACAGAAGTTGGGCACTCTAGTTATTCTTCTATAATCTCAATATTGTTTTTTTTTTCAATCTTACATCAATGAAGTATAACCCCCTCATAGGTAATGTTCTTTAGTTATATTCTAAATGAGATTTTGTTTTCTTACTAGGTTTGGAAGAATCCATTTGGAGCATTGAAGCCAATATGGAACAATTGATTGATATAACATCTTTTGTATGGTTGGTAGCAAACTCTTGCTTGCAATGTATTGATTTTAGGCTTCTTGATATCTAAGGATGTCAATGCATATTTTTTTTCTATGGAAACTACATTTGTACTAAACAAATGGTTATTAGTCAATGGGTGTACGAATACTACAAAGTGTATCATTATGTATATATATATATATATATATTAAAGTGTTGACTTATTGTTTTCATATGGGTGTGATGTATTATTGTTATTGTTATTGAAGTTGTTAGTGTAATAGTTCAGCGGCAAGAAAAACAGGAATTGAGGAATACACAACAGGGAAAAAATATCATAATATACAAATTTGTAACATTTTTTTTTCTATTGTCAATACCGAAACAATGACAATTAAATTTTATAAAAACTGTCACGATTGGTCTATCCATAACAGAAAAAATGTCATAATATATAAATTCATGACATTTGCATAACTATCGTCAATATCGAATCAATGACAATTAAATTTTACAAAAAACTGTCACGATTGACATATTCTTGACAGTAAAAAATATCATAATATAAGAATTCGTGACACTTTTGTAACTGTCGTAAATTTGTAAATGGTGACAGTTATTTGTTGTCATTAAAAAAGAAAGATGACAATTATTTGTTGTCATAAAATACTAATTAATGACATTTATTTTTTTTCATGAAAACATATATTGTGACAGTTTTTTAGAACTGTCATAAAGGATTTTCCACGACATGCGATACTATTACTGTAAATAACTGTCACAGATTTTTTTACGACAGAAAATAACTGTCGTCGTAGATCATTTTTCTTGTAGTGTTCTGTCATCAATATTTTTGTTTATGCTGATTTTCACTGTAGCTACATTGATGCCTTTCAATCAAGATCATAAAACATTAAATATTGCCAAGGCTTTTTCCCCTGAATTAAAATGTTCTAATTGTCATATTTGTCCATTTTTTATTTTACCAATGGAGAATTTTATTGATGAGACCTCACTATGTAATACAACTAGAGTTCAGTTTGTTGTATTAAATGAGTATCCTAACCAAAAATATCTTTTATAGTAAGAGGCAATCATCTTCTTTTTAATTTTTAAGATGTGTAAAAATTGTTTTTGTTGTAGACGACTTTACTGGAATAGGATCCATTCTATAGTTTGTACATTTGTGTCATTGAGTTCTAAGATTATGTTTCTGGGAAATTCTTTTTTAAACCTATGATTTGTGAAAGATAATTTGAAGTTATTTCCCATTTATTTTATACCAGATGCAGATTGCAACTGGAAGATATCATACGCTTCTTTACTCTTGTGGTTCCAGCTTATGCGGTGTTCTTGGTCATGGCTCTAAGAATACACAATGTGTAACATTTACCAGAATTAATTTTCCACCTTCTATATATGTTGAGCAAGTTTCTGCAGTTCAATCTTATGTTGGATTGGATCTATATTATAACCGTTACCTGTTTGATCTACTATATGTTGTATGGATTTTTTTTAATATCTTTCTAATCCCAAGTAAAATGTACACTTTTAACTATTGGTGTTGCTTTACTGATTTGATCTGTGAGTATAAGAAAAGTTGATGTCTATGAGTTTCTTATTATAGAATTTTGATAGTCTTATTGGTAAGTTGAATTATTAGAATGTACACTTTTTGCATTCTTCCTTTTCCTTTCTTCTGCTTGGGATGTTTATTTGTGTGCGAATTATTATAGATACTACTTGTGTTCTTCCTTTTTTTTTTGCAGTAATTTATGTCTTCTTTGGGTTTTATGATTTAATTGTTGTGTTGTTTTCCTGAATTTATAGGTTGGATATGCTTCAGCTGAGAATTTTTAGTTGAATAGAGAATCATACAACATTTTAGTTGGAGGTATATCTTTTTTGTTGAATTTTTCATGTAGGATTTTGGTATTTTTTCTTCGATGCAGATGGTTGTATCAGGTACAAATTTCTCAAATAATTCCCAAATTTTTGTTTTTCGCTCATTAACTTGTTTAGTTTGTTGCTGAATTCTACCTTTCAATTGTACCAATAATATTCAAACAGTATTTATTTGGATTAAACTTGCTTTGAGATAAAAATTTTATGGCTGGGCTGGGATGCATGGGGGAGGAACTCATTAGGTTGTTATTAGCAAATACCACTATTAATTGTTGTTTTATTGGAGAATTAAATTTTGGATTAGTCTATATTGATCAACTGTCTCCATTGTGTCGTTACTAGTAAATACCAATATATTATTATTTTGGATCCAGAGAATGTTCAAACTCAATTTTCCGTTCTTGTTAATCTTTCCGTTGAAGGACCAAGAGAAAAAATCAACTCGAGAGTCACAAACCTTGAAGTTTAGTGTCAAAGCTTATAATATAACCATAGTTATTTTATAACAAACATTAGATAGAGGCAATATTACAATAGTACTATGAAATTTTTTCAACATAAACGATGTAAGACATTGTTCTACAACAGAAACATTAATTAAAACACTCTCAAAACACAATATACCACATACCAAAAGACAAAAAAATGCATATTGTTGCTACAAACTCTTTCTTAACACAACAAATTTTATCAATACTTTTAACTCATTCCTCCACTTGTTCAAGGATTTCTGTAATGAAGCGAGTTGTACTCTCTTTAAGCGAGCTATACTCTCTTGTCCTATGATGTATGCTTATATTCATGTTGTCTTTGTAGGTTCTAATGGAGCCGAAAAAATTCATGAAATTTCCTTCAAAGAAGCTAATCAGGATCATCAAAATACACTGGCTGTTTTTAGAAATGAAGGATTTGACCACGGTTCAAGCAACAAAAAATATTTTCAGAGGTGAAGGATTATCGGTTGGTTGTTTATGCTTGTAAAAAAAAAGTCATGCTATATGTATTATGATGATATTTACACTGGTTTTGATTAAGAGTTGTAATTCCATACTTGTAAATTGTTCAAACTTGATTGGAAATGTACGAATATTACAAAGTGTATTATAGCGTATATATATATTAAAGTGTTGATCATTTGTTTCTATATTGGTGTTATGTATTATAACATTATTATCATTCGAATGGTTCATGTAATGGGGGAGCGACAAGGAGAACAGGGAAAAACATAGTAATTGAGGAATTTGCAACAAGAAATAAATGTCATAATATATGAATTCGTTACACTCCATAATTGTCGTCAATATTAAAACAATGACATTTTTGTTATAAAAAAATTTGTCACAATTGTCTTATATTTGACAGAAAAAAAATGTCGTCAATAGCAAAACAATAATATTTAATTTTTTAAAAAAACTGTCATGATTGTCCTATATTTGACAGGAAAAAAATATCGTCAATAGCGAAACAATGACATTTATTTTTAAAAAAACTGTCACGATTGTCCTATCCTTGACATTTAAAAAATGTCATATGAAATGAATTTGCGACATTTTTTTAACTGTCGTTAATACACAAATGATGACAGTTATTTGTTGTCATAAAATAGTAATTAACGACATTTATTCGCTGTCATGTAAAAGTTTATTGCGACAGTTTTTGAAAACTGTCATATAAGGACTTTCCATGACTCTCGCTTCTATGACTGTAAATAACTGTCACGGATTTTATTCGCGAAATAAAATAACTGTCGTCGTATACCATTTTTGTTGTAGTGTTGAGACACAATTATTGCATCGAGAAAACGATTTATAACCATTTGCTGCATAAATTTTGATTTTGGAGGAACATTGGTATTCCAAAATCTTTTCCACGTGACCACAAGATTGTCATAGAGTTTGAAGCCTCTCGATCACCCGAATGGAAACACCCGAGCCTGAAAAGCACATTTCACTTTAAATTAACTTCTCTTATCAAGATGACAAATGATTCTATCCTATCCTCTCTACCAACTGGGGATATTGGGATGTTCAAGATGTCAACCACATCCTAGTGTAAGAACAAAGATCTAATAAGTGGCTCATTCCATCCACTATTGTTAATCATAAGTTGATTTACTGTCCAATTCTTAATTTTGGGAGGAAAGAACAAGGGTTTAATATGTTATCCCTAGGGATCCATAGGTACAGCTTCCAAATCCACCTGAATTCCATTTCCAATCCTTCATCTACATCCCTTTTTTAAAAGCTCATGAGATACTCAGCCATTATAGAATAGGGATTGTTGCCCAAATAAGCTTGAAGAAATTATCCTATTTTAAAATATCTTCCTCCAAGTATCTTGCCCATTAAACACTATATGGAAAATTGAGTACCTCCAACTTTGTATTTATGAACATTCATTGGCATTCATTTCATCCATTTTTTTTTAATAATTAGATTCTATTAAGCCTAAAGATTTTGTTACTTTCTCAATTTGTCCAATCATTTATGATCTTTTTTTTATCGATCAATTTCAAAATTTAAGTCAAAATTTGAACATTTCAAAATATTTATATTCACAGAAAAATCTCCAAATTTTGTCATTTAGTTTTGCTCGAAGGTGAATAATACATCAATTTTTCTATTTTTGAAAAAAATTCAATTTGAAATATCCAAATTTAGTAAAGTGCATTTATCGAAGAATTATGACTACAAATCTTTGTTTTCATCCATATTGTTTTATGTACATAGATACAAACTAAAGATTGATCTCCACAAAGCCTTTAAAACTTTGATAAATTGATCATCTCTATTTAGTTTTACGTCCTAAAACTGGTAGATAATAAATGTAATTCATGATTGTTATTAATAAAGTGTTATTATTGTAATTTTGAATAAATATTATTGATTATTTTATTAGTTTGTCTTAATGACCCTAAATCAAATAAACTAACATCTTAAGATGTTTTATGAGTCTTGAACTATATATGAAGACATACAAGAATCATTGTTCAATATACAACTTGAAGGGTCTACAATATATGGATAAAGTTGAGTATACCTTATCTTGGTAACATTATGAATACAACCCACTTTGTATTTGATACAAACACAACGATTCAATGCGTTCATGTAGGTGACATACGAGTGGGGATATCCTATGCAATGAGTTTACATAAGACTGAACCACGAAATAGTAAACACTATATGTAACTCTATTGCTAATTATATTTTTATTTCAATAAGATGACCTAGGCAACTTAGTCTTAATCCTAAGTGTATTATGAACTCATGTTCGCGAGGAATTTGTCCTTTGATTTGTACAGGTGAGAGTGATCAAATCATTGACTCAATTGAAGGGATAAACGCCCTACGTAGTGGAAGATATAATAAAATCATTCCTCAATTTAATTTAGAAATCCTAAAATATCAATACATTGACAATATTTAGAAAGAAAATTCTAAAAGGTCAAACATGCTTTTAAATTAAAAGATACAGAGAATTCACGTAGTTTGACACCTTTGAATCTACTAAAACTCCAAATTAGGAGAGAGCAAAAACATAGATTTAAGAAAAACCATTTTCTTCTGCATATTTATGACTCCCTTTGCATGAGGAAGTAGGAGAGAATCATGAGATTCTATTAATTAAAAAAATTTAAATAATAAAAAATTTAAATCAACTAATTAATTAACCATTAATCAATTAGTTAATAATTAATCAAATCATATTTAATTATATTTCGTTTAAATCATATTTAATGAATATCTCTCTCGTATCTTTTAGTTTTAGATTGATTTAATTAAATAAAATTAAACTAAACTATTAATTAATTCTCCAATTAATTAATAGCTAAATTAAATATCTTATATTTAACTTAAATTAAATTTGAACCATATTCAAATATAAATTTCTCTCATAACCAATAATTTTAATACGAATCTGATTCATATTAAATTAATATTTAAACTCATTCAAATATTTTATCTCTTATAAATTAATTTTGAATAATATCCAAAATTGAATTTATATAATAAAGTTTAATTAAAATCTAAACTTTATATTATAATGTATCACCATATATTTTACTAATTTCCAAAGTAAATTTAAATATTTCAAATTACAACCAATATTAATAAATCTCATTACTCTTTACAAGCTAGGAATGAGACCTAATGAACCTACAAATTAGAAGCTATAATGATATGAGATTAATTGGCTAAACTCATTAACCACATTAATTAATATTCGTTAATTGTGTGTACACTCCACTAAAGACTAACAGCTGAACTCTTATCAATGTAGATATATTTATGTGTCTACAGATATAGAGCAATAACAGCAAGTTAGTCCTTCACGAGTGTTCGTAACACTAGCTGGGACAATTTATCGTTTTACCCCTTGGTTACCTTTAATCCTTAAATATCAGTGCTCCTCTAATGAACAATCTATTTATGGTCCAACCAATAAACAGAAACCTCTCTCGTGCCATAGAGAGGGTAGAACCCTTTGTTCAAGTCCAAAAGATACATTTTAAGGGAACACTCATCTACTTACCCTAAAGTCGGGAATGAGTGAATTTTATCTTGTATAATTATGTTCCCAGCTCTCCACTCAGTCTTTTCTCCAAAATGATAAGCATGTTGAGTTAGCAATCTGGTGACTCTCACCCGTACAAATCAAAGGACAATCCCTCGCGAATAGGAGTTCATAATACACTCAGGATTAAGACTAAGTTGCCTAGGTCATCCTAATGAAATATAAACCTAACTAGTTAACAGAGTTACATCTAGTGGTTACTATTTCGTGGTTCGGTCTTATGCAAACTCATTGCATAGAATACCCTTAGTCACATGTCACCTACACAAACGTGTTGGATCCTTGCATTTGTATCGAATACAAAAGGAGCTATATCCATAGTGTTACCAGAATAAGGTACCCAACCTTATCCCTATACTATAAACCCTTTAAGCTGATCTCGAACATATTGTTTAAGATTCATCAAACAACTTGGGATGTTAGTTCATTGGATTTGAGTTATTAAGATAAAACTAATTATATAATCAATAACATTTATTGAAATTATAATAATAATACTTTATTAATAACGATCAATGAATTATACTTACAATCTATGAGTTTTAGAAGATAAATCCTAACATCAATATGACTACCATTTTGAGGACGAAACTAAACGTGGAGTTGAAAACATAATCACACAAGATGAAATTCACTTATTCTTGATTTTAAGGTAAGTAGATGAGTGTTCCCTTAAATGGTGTCTTTGTAACATATATAAAGGGCTCTATCCTCTCTATGGCACGAGATATTTAAGGACTAAGAAATAATCCTAGGATAAAATGATAATTTGACCCAACTGGTGTTACATACATTTGTTAAGGACTAACTTGTTGTTATCAGTTTATATCTGTGGACATAAAAATATATTTATAGTAAGAAGAGTTCAATTTTGAATCTTTAGTGGAGTGTGAACACAGTTAACAAATATTTATTAATGTTGTTAATGAGTTTAGTCAATTAATTTCATATCATTGTAACTTCTAATCTATAGGTTTATTAAGTTTTCTTCCTAGCTCGTAAAGGGTATTAAGATTATTATATTTGATAGAATTTAAAATGTTCAAATTTACTTAAGGAAATAATATAAGGTTTGGTGATATGTTATACTATAAAGTTTATATATTAATTAAACTTTATAATATTAATTTAATTTTGAGTTTGATTCAAAATTAATTTACGAGAGAATAGAATACTTGAATAAGTTCAAATATTAATTTAACATGAATTAGATTCATAACAATACTATAGCTTAAAATTAATGCGTAACTATAGCTTAGGAGAGAAAAGCATATTTGAATAGAGATTAAATTAAATATTTGATATTTAATTTAAAAATTAATTAATTGAATGATTAATTAGTAGTTTAATTTATACATAATTTAATTAAATTAAAACTATATGTTATGTGAGGGATGTTCATTTAAATATAATTTAAATGAAATATTAATTAAATATGATTTAATTAATTATATTAATATTGATTTTAATTTAATTTAAATAAATTAACAAATTTACATGGAAGTTGTAGAAAGATCGTGGGATCATTCCATGTAGTTGTCACACCCCAGCCCGCGTACATCCTTACTTGATACGTGAGAAACAACGTGACTTGAGTATCTGTGACGCGTTAAACGTCTAAGATAGTTAGTTTGAAGTTCTTAAGCTTTGCTTAATCACTTGATTTTTTTTCCTTAATTTTAACTATAACCACACTCTAGGCGATAAAACAACTTAACAAAGAAGAAAAAACCAATACTTTTATTAATTTTAAACAAAGCGTTCTACAATACTTTATACAAATTACATAAGTACAACACTTAAACTTAAAAGTAAAACATCTGACAACTCTTCTCACCTAGTAGCTTCTCATCATTTCCTTTCTTGGCCTTACCGCCTGATTCCAAGAGGATAGAATTTTAAAACATAAGTCTACAGACTTAGTGGAGTTTTATAAAATATCACACCAAACAAATTAAACCACATAAAATAATCTTTTCATATAACATATTATTTCACCTAAACATATCATTTAGTATAAGCACACATTAGTCAATAATCATTTATTTCACCAAGGATCCCGAATCATTCTCTACGCTAAGTTTTCTTACTTCGCGTTTAGAGGAACACTTATCTAGTTACCCTAAAATCGGGAACGAGTGATTCCATCTTGTACAATTATGTTTCTAGGTCCCTACTCGATTTTTTCCTTAAAATGATAAGCATATTGAGTTGGCAATCTAGCCACTTTCACCTGTACAAATCAAAGGACAATCTCTTACAAACAGGAGTTCATAGTACACTTAGGATTAAGACAAAGTTACCTACGTCATCCTAATGAAATAGAAACCTAACTAGTTAATGAAGTTACATTTAGTGGTTACTATTTTGTGGTCTGATCTTATGAAAATTCATTGCATAAGATACCCTCACTCGCATGTCACCTATGCAAACGTATTGGATCATTGCATTTATATCAAATATAAAATGAGTCGTATCCATAGTGTTACCAGGATAAGGTACCTAACCTTATCCCTATACTAGAGACCCTTTAAGCTGATCTCGAACAGTGATCTCTGTATGTCTCTACATACTGTTCAAGATTCATTAAACAACTTAGGATGTTAGTTTATTGGTTTTAGGTTATTAAAACAAAACTAACAATATAATCAATAACATTTATTATAATAATCACTTTATTAATAACGGTCAATGAATTATATTTACCATCTATGAGTTTTAGGATATAAATCCCAACACATGAGACACTTCCAAGTTGATTTTTAGTTTGAAAGTCACACTTAGGCACTTTGAAAGGATTTTTTAAACTTAAGAGACTTTAAGTTTGAAAGTCACACTTAGTCATTTTTAACTTGTGTTCATAGTTAAAGTGTCAGCATTGATCATGCATACAGTAGTTTTAGGTTTGGTTTTGAGTTAGAAAGATACACTTAGATATTTCTTAAGTTGTTTTGAGATTTAAGACACTTAACTTAAAGTGGCACTTAGACCATTTTCTTAGATTTTAAGGTTGGTTTTGAGTTAGGAAAGTACACTTTAACTCAAAAAATAAGTTAAAAAGTGTTTAGGTAGCACTTAACTTAAATGCAACATTAAAACTAAAAACAATACAGAAACCACTTAAACACTTTTAACTTATTTTTTGAGTTAAAGTGTCACTTAAACACATTTTAATTTTGTTAACTCGATTTGACACTTTAGCTAATATGTTGTTGTAATTTGCTATAGGGCTAACTTTTTCTCCTTTCTATTTAAAGATGAATAGGTATTGAATTAAATTAAGAAGTAGATTTTCAAGTGATTATATTGATGGTGTTGTTCAATTTATGGAAGTGGCTAAGTGCAATGTTAATGATGTGGGAAAAACTAGGTGTTCATGTAAGTATTGTCAAAATTTAATGACACAAACATTGGATGGGGTAGAGAGCCATTTATTTACGTATGGAATATCTTCTTTATATAATAAATGAGTTTATCATGGAGAAGCAACAAACTTAACTCAATGACCATGATATTTTAGATCTTTTAACTGATTTGCAAGAATCAATGATAGCGAGGGAAGACAATTTTGATGATGGAGATGGTTTTGATGATGAATTTCTAGAAGATGTCGATGAAATGGATACTAGTAACATTTTTTAGGAGTTGATGAATGAAGCACGTAACTCGTTGTATCTTGGATGTACCAAATTTTTCTCATTAAATTTTTTGGTGATGTTAATGCATATCAAGGTTCTGAATAATTGAAGTAACGAATCATTGAATATGCTACTAGAATTGTTGAAACCATTTCCAATTGGATATACGTAATTCATTTTATAAAGCTAAGTGAAAATTATGTGACTTAGGATTAGGATGTGATTCCATCCACGCTTGCAAATATGACTGTGCATTATTTCAAAAAGAATATTGCTAATTGTCAAAATTGTCTAGTATACGGTGAATCTCGATATAAAATAATCGATAGTGGAAAAGGAAAGAAGATTCCAAATAAGGTTTTGCGTCACTTTCCATTAATTTCAAAAATATCACTTCTAAGATGAGATGACATAAGGATAAATGTGTTGACACAAAAGATGTTTTACGACAACCAGCTGTTGCTGTATGATGAAAGCACTTCGATAGAGAATTTTCTCAATTTGCTTTAGAGCCAAGAAATGTTCGTTTAGGCTTCGCTTCTGACGGTTTTAACCCATGGGCATATGAGTATTGCCTATAGCATGTGACCAGTGGTGCTTATACCATACGATTTGTCCTCTTGGAAGTGCATGAAAGAATCCAATTTTTCATGTCTTTGCTTGTACCTGGACCCAAATCTACATAGAGACTGATTTATATTTGTAACTCTTAATTGATGAGTTGTGGATTAATGGTGCGCGGACCTTTGACTGAACATATGAGGAGTACTTTCAATTACATGCATGCTTGTTGTGGACCATTAATAATTTTCCTGTATATGGTGACTTGTCGGGATGGAGCACGAAAGAATGTCAAGCATGCCCTACTTGTAAAGAAGATACGTCATCGTTTGTGATAAAAGAAAAATATCTTTTATGGGGCACCGACGTTATCTTCCTTTTGATCATAGTTGGTGTCGAAGTCGACAACATGACGAAAAACCTGAATGCAAGCCTCCACCAATTGTAATGAGAGGAGATGAGAATTTACAACATATAAACTCCAATAACTTTCTAGTCTTAAGTAAACATCTATCCTAGACAAATAAGAATAGAAAGAATTTTATTAATTGGAATATATTCTTTGAACTTTCCTATTGGTCTAAACTTCTTTGAAGGCATAAGTTGAATGTCATGCATATTGAAAAAAAATGTTTGTGAAAACTTGCTTGGCACTTTACTAAATATTAATGGTAAAACAAGAGACTCAATCAATGCATGTTTAAATTTAGAAGACTTGAATATACAAAAGAAATTACGTTTGCAAAGGTAAGGAACTAAGCTGATAAAACCACATACTACGTATACATTAACTGATAGCAAAAGAATAGACTTTTGTAAGTTCTTGAAATCAGTTAAATTTTCTGATGGATTTGTCTCAAACATATCACGATGTGTAAGTGTCAATGATGGAAAATTTTGGGGACCAAAGACTCATGACTCTCACATTTTACTCCAACGACTTATTCCCATTGTTGTATGAGCGTACTTATATAAGGATGTGTGTACAACTATTGTTGAGTTATATAATTTCTTTCTTGATTTGTGTGCAAAGATAATATGTACTAGTGACCTGAATCATCTGGAAGCCGATATTGTGCTTATACCCTACCAATTTGAAAGAATTTTTTCACCTACATTTTTTGATCTGATCATTTATCGGTTGAGACAAAGATTGTTGGTCTAGTAAGCTATAGTGGATGTATCCTATAGAGAGAAGCTTGCAAACATTAAAACAATATATACAGAACAAAGCTCATTATGAGGGTTTCGAAGCAAAAGCATTCATTATGACTGAATGTTTAACTTTCTACTTGATGTATCTAACAGGAATAGAGACAAGATTCAATAGGAATCCCCAGAATGATGACTCAATGAACAAGCAACTTGGTTGTGGAGACTTGATGTATTTAAACAAAATGTACAACTAATTAGGAGAGCTAGTGGTGAGAACGCTATCTGAAGATAATAAAGGAATGTGAAATTGATATGTTCTAAACAATTGTTCTTGTATCGCAGGTACATTTTGTATAATCATAAGTTCATATACTCATTTATTTGTTAGTTCATATTGTATATGACTAAATTAAAATTCTTTTTTAATGTTTGATATGATTACTAAGCAGAGAACATATGAGCTTAATAAATACCGGAGGAGAAGATGGATTAGATTTATTTAGAAGGCACCAATTAGAATTTTCTGATTGGTTTAGAGCACATGTAAGTGTTGCTTTCAATTTTAAAGTATATTGTTTTACTATTGAGCTATTAGTAGTTATTATAACCTACATAACACTATGTAGATGTATTTACGACATGATAGAAGTGAAGCATCTAATGATCTTTACTCCATAGCGTTAGAGTCTATATTTCAAGTTCGCACTTATAGTGTTGCTTTGTAATTGGATTACATTTTCATTTAATACAACGTGACAATCGTTAGACTACTCAAAATAGTTGAATCATGGGTATGGAGAAAGCAAAGTCGATGAAATGAATTATTATGGCGTATTGCAAAAGATCTTAGACTTAGAATATCCTAAGTGTGGACGTGTATGTCTTTTCAAATGTAATTGGTTTGACACAAATGTTAAGAAGAACAAATTTTGTTGTAATTTAGGGTTTGAAATAACCAATGTTTCCCATTTTTGATACATTGATGACCCATACATATTAGCTAGTAAGTTGTGCAAGTTTTCTACATTGACGACCTAAAACTCTGCAATAATTGAAAATCGTGCAAATTATCCAAAATAAACACGTATGGGATGACCCAAAAGTTGAAGGATCAGAAGATGATAGACTTGAGTTGTTAGAAGTATCAAGTTCAATTGGTGTTGATGAATCCATACACGATATTCCATTTTGTAGAAGCAACGTTGAGTCTACTGTTGTTGATCATCAAGAGATAGATAACCTATATCAGTCTCCAATCAATGAAAACTCAATGACAAACCTGAACAACTAGAATCTTTGGATTCAGATAGTAATGAATAAAGGGTATATATTATATATTTAATAAATTTACTTATGACATGTTATTTTAATGTCTAATCGCTAATAGTTGATTTTGTAGCGTAATGGTATGTTCAGATCAAGCACAATTAGCAAGTATTAATATGGTATGTAAGTTTATTTTTTATATGTTACTGAAATTATCAAAAACTTATTTTACTTTTAAGATCTCAAGCACAAACGTAAAAGTGAGGAAAGAGTGTGAGAGGGTACGATTGAAACAAAGGATAAGTTTGTAGAAAAACATGAAAAAATCAAAATAGAGATTAACAAAGATGAAGGAAAATCAGTAATTGCTTTTGTCCCTACAATTGCATTAGGCATTGGTACTGCATTTAGAAACACTATTCATTGAGTTGTGAGAACTGAAAAACGATACCTATTCATTTAGAAATACTATTCATTGAGTTGTGATTGATCAGTTGAAGGTACGGTTATGTTTCTATTATGCATTGTTATACTGTTTTAAATGTAAAGGTGGTCTATTTATACATATATTATTGAATATGTAGACACATTTTGAATTTGACCCCACTAACATGGTTGTGAGAAAATACTTGCAAGAAAAGATGTAAAATACTTTTAGAGAATTTAAAGCAGACATACATAAAGATTACCGTGAATTTGATAACCCTATTGAAGCTATGCTAATCCACCAGACAAAATAACACATGAGGATTAGAACATTATGTGTGATAGATAGGAAATAAATGCATGGAAGGTATGTTTTCGTAAGTTCAACAAATTTTTTACATGAATATGGTGTACTTATTCTTATCACTACTTCAATTAGAAAAAACAAGAGACAAACAAAAGAAGTAGCTTTTCTGTCAAGTTCAACCATGTCACTAGGATGAAGTCATTTCTCCAAGTTCGACATGAATTGGTAAGATGCATTGCAATTATCTTTTGTACTACTGTATGACACATTTTTTTTGTAATCTCAATTACATTCTTTTTATAGAAAAAAAAGGTTGTAATGTTGATGAGGTAGAGGTATTCCATGAAACACATTTTCATGAAAAAGAAGGATGGATCAATGACAAGGCAAAAGACGCATACGTAAGTTTGTTTTTATCATGACCGATTAAATTCATTTGTTATTCAATATATTCAATATAATCTAACTAGATTTTTCATACAGTTGGAAATGCAACGAATCATTGCAGATGTAACACCCTTGTTTTAAGATTTTAATTTTTGGGTGTTATTATATTTAGGATTTAAAGGGAGAATCCTTGGGTGTTGACAATAAACTTCATTGGAGTTCGATTCACCACTTGTTGGGTAAGTTGTGAATATTCATATTGGGTTAAATCAAGTGGTTGTTGTGTTGGAGAAATTATTTAGTTGTATCTTGATGTTTAGGTTGGTTTTTGTGAATTCTAGCGCGGTTAAGGAACTTACCAAACATTAAGGTAAGGGAATTCTACTACTGGACCTATATGTTGATTTCAATGTTTATAATGAATTGACTGTTATGCGTGGACTTGAATGAAACAAAGGACATGACTGCTAAGTGTAGGTTAGAGGGGTTACAAGGATTTAATTATTTTACATAGTTTTTAAATGTGTTGATGGATTGACTGAATTAATAATGTTGTATTGATTGAATTAAGGATGGTTGACTGTTATGTTAAAGAATGGATAGAGTATGGTTGATTGATTTGACTAAACTGTGATGGGTTGATTGATATGTGGACTTAAATGTCATGAATGATTAACGGTATGGATTCTTACTGAATTGAGATGGATTTACTGATATGTGAATTTAGTCATGATGACTGAATTGAGGACATTGAATCGATTAAATTGTGGGTTATTGACGGTTATGTTGAGGCATAGGTAGGATACTATAGGTTGAATTGATAAACTATTTTGAACTACTGAACTGGGGTGAGTGACGGTTATGTGTAAATTTAATTGTTGAAGGACCGTTATGTTGATGTTTGATTGTGTACTGGTTTAGATAAATTGGCTGTATATGTGTTGGACTGAAAGAAGGGCATAACGGTGGTTTATATTGTAAAATTGAATGACTGTTAAGATATTTAGAATGGACTGAGAGGAAAAGTATTAGTTTCCTATTGGGTAGTTACCTTGTAGGTGTCCTACGGGATCACCACCTATTGTGCATCCTTGGAGAGCACTAGACTGATATGTGTTTCTGCAGAACACTAGACTGATATGTACATCCTTCGGAAGCACTAGACTGATATGTGTATCCTTCGCGAACACTAGACTGATTCTGTGTATCCTAGGGGATCACAAGACTGTGACTGTGCAGGGTACCCCAATAGAAAGTTAATAGTTATTTTTCCCCTAACAGGCCTAGTAGTGGGTCTCTTACTAAGTATGTTTATACTCACCCTTTTATGTTTAAATTTTTCAAGCAAAAGTAACAAGGAAGGCATACCGATGAGGGACGAGCAGGAGGCGTGATTGCCATAGAGGATTCCTTAAATTGCTTCCGCTTAATGTTTTGATTTCTTATTTCTTTTAACACTTGAGACTGTTTAGAAAATGTTATGGTTAAATTGAGTTCATGAACGGATGTCTTGTAAGCTTTGCTTTGGAAATTTTGGTTATTTAAAACAGGGCCCGAACTTAAATTTGTTTTCTTTGAGAGTATGGTTTCAAATGAATTTAGTATTTTATGTAAATCAAGGTCTTTTGTTGAAATTAATGACTTCGACTTGGTTAGAAAAGTTGGGTCGTTCCAACAGAGTCAATCAACGATGGTGTTTAGACGATCTCTAGTGTAAAAGCATGCACGATTGTATTAGGGAGTCACTCAATGCAAATTGTCAACCTAAAAAGTGGTGAACTGTTAGGTAGTGTCATCTACATGTGAGAAAGAGAAGAGTAAGATGGCATACCTTAAAGAAGAAAATGAAAAGTTAACTAATGAACTTGCAAAATGTGAACAAATGTGAGCTGACATAAAAAAAAATGTTGGATCTAGAATAGGAAGAGGATGCACCTTCAAACACTAACATATTTTCCTAAACTAGAAGTAAAAAATTATATTGTTAAAGCATGTTTCGATATTATATGTGGTTATCCTGTAGTTATAGTAGCCAATCATGCATGCATTTTACATTTATTTTTGTTCTCGAATTGAAATATTTTGTGGCTATCCTGCAGTTATGATAGTCAATCATGCATATAGTGACATTTCGCAATTAGGTTTTTGGATGGTTTATAAAAGTATCACTTCACTTAGACACTTAGGCCATTTGTAGAAGTATCACTTAGACAATTAACGATTAGGTTTTTAGATGGTTTATAGAAGTTCAAACCTTCACTTTTTGTAGGACTGTAAGCTTGTCATTTTGATTGAAAACTATGACATTTTTAGGTCTTCGGATGCTTTGAAACATTTATGGAATTTGAAATATACATGCTTTGAAACATACTTAGGCAATCTTGCAGTTAAAATGCGTTTTTGCACATTTTTAGTGGATTTTAGTTTCAAAGTCACACTTGGGTCATGTAAGTGTTGTTTTGAGAGTTAAAGTGTGACCTAGACACTTTTTAGAGAACCTTTAGGTTGATTTTGGGTTTGGACGTCACACTTAGGTCCTTTGCATCTTCTTTTAACATTCACTTTAAAGCATATGACATTCTTTTAATCAAACCATCATATATGAGAATTTTTTGTCTTAAAGTACATATGCCATTGTTTTTTTTTGATATTTTTACACTTTATGGGTCGTTTGTCTTAAAGTATGTAATTTTACTTTATTTATTTTGATACTTGATTTATTTGAAACAAGTAGTTAAGATTTAGCATGTTCTTATCCATTTTTATGTACCTTCTTAGGTTTCTGTACTTTGAAGGAGAGTGAATCACTTTTTTTTAAGACTTTCTGACTGAGCTAACTATTTTTTGTGTATTTAATATTTTTTTTTCATTTTGATATGTCAAAATTAAAATTAATATAGCTCATGTACCTTGACACATTAAAAAATTATGGTTTGTCATATTTTCACAAAGTATTAATGATTAGGAATATTTTCATTTTTAAACTTTTTGTTGTAATGTTTGATATATTTTGTTATAGCTAGAAAATTCATTATATATTTGAAAATTAATCTAGAAGCATACAGTATTAATAATAAATGAAAAAAAATCAAAATCGCTTTCGCTACGTTTTTTGTGTGGCTAGAAATCTGTTGGTAGTTAGAAAGCTCTAGCGTCGTTTTTTGCGTGGACAAAAAGAAAAAAAATATTATCTACCCATACATCATTTGTGGCCAACAATCCAATTTCTATCTAAAAAAAGTATTTGACACATGCATATATATACTTTTGCCGACAGATTTATCGTGGGGAGAAATTTTATCTTTGTCCACAAAATAAACGTGGCTAGAAATTCTATTTTTGCCGAAATGATGATGATCGTGGGTAAAAAGATCTTTCTGTCGACGTTTTTTTTTTGTGGACAAAAATGTCTTTTCTGCCCACGATTTAAATTGATGTGGGCATTTCTACCGACGTAACGTCAATAACATGGACAAAGGAAAAGATGATGAGGTTTCGGCCATGAAGCAAGCCCTCACAAATTATTGTATTTACTCTCACTAATATGAATTCAATAACCACTTGATTGAATACAATATGAATTTAAATTACAAACTACAAGTTTTAGGATATAAATTCCAACAATATCAAAGGTTGCCATAGGATCCTGATCATTATTGATGTTTAGTTTTATGTTGTAAAATGTTTGATTTGTGAATGTTAAAACTATTATATTATTTAATAAAGTTGTTATTGAGGTATGGTTTAAGAAATAGTTATTGAATAAGAGACTTGCTTGTTATAAACAAGGTTCTTTGACTATAGTCTAAGTACTTGAATTTTATGTAGTGACATAAAAGCTGATAAATTTTGAGTAATTGTGAGACTCTGATCACCTCTTAAGCTACACGATAAGACTTTATACGATAAGAGCTATCACGATTGAAGATGTTTCTCGTGATTTGAACAAGCATTGAGGAAGTTTCTATGCATTTTGGTAGTTAGCGACCAGAGATTCCTTAACAAAGAGGTATTTGACGTCATCTATTACATCTGAAGGGTGGTAGCCAGGAAGTTAAAATTCTAACCCAATTGCCCACTGGTGATCAAAATTTGGACAGTGAGAGGTACGTGGCAGTACGCGATTTGCTGAAGCTTACCGTCAGATAGAAGTAATCATGTCGGTCGATAAGTGTTCACCAAAAAAGTTTATAAATAGAAGAGTTCTGGAAAAGTTATAGAAGTTAATTTGAACTTTGAGCTAAGCAAGACTTGAAGGAATTGCAAGGCATTAAAGAGTTTTCCTCATATTAGTCTCGCATTCAAGGTTGACCAGGAGTTTGGTCAAGTGCTCAGGTTAGAAGGAAGCTTTATCTTGATTGTGAGTGGTTTTAAAATGTTTTAAAAACCAAAATGATTTTTAACTCTTATTTGAACTCTTGAGTATTGATGTTTATTTAATATTGCAAAGGACATCCAACATTTAACTTTTCTTCGTGATCGTCTGTTGTGCCATAGTTTCATTGCATCTTATTAGTGACACCTATTAGACTTATCGCATAACATATAAACTAGTTAGCAAAAGAGGATGTTTTGTAACTATGTTATTAGTAATTAATCCATTTTGTATTCACTGAATTTCTATTATGTAAACACTATTACGTATTTCCTTTCTAAAGATTTTTTGTTTAAACGTTTAGTGTATTATGATTTAACCATTTGAATATGTTGCATGCCCTATGTGAAGTTAGTCTACGCGATACAAACATTAGGCGATATGGTAGTAAGTTAGAGTTTAAGAATTTTATAGAATAAAGTCTTTCGCTAAATTAATTAAGTCTATGGTACGCGTTATAGAAGTAAAAACATGGTGAGAGAAGTTCGCTTACTAGGCGCCCAACAAGTTATCTCTTATAATGAGATAGGCATTGAGTGTCTAGGCAGTCACACCTTCCCTGGATCGTGTAGGTTGGCCTCGAAGAGGGTGTGTGATAGTAATTATCTAAATGGTCTATAGTAAAGTTATAAAGTTGGGCCCTTATTCTAGGGACACTATGAATGCAACCCACTTTGTATTTAGTACAAGCAGAGTGATTTCTAGACGTCCATGTAGAGGCATGTGAATGAGGGCATCCTATGCAATGAGATTGATGACCTAGATAACTCAACTAGGAAATAGTCATTTTTTCTTTATAACACCATAAACTAAAACATATTATTTCAACTATTAATGACCTAGATAACTCAACCTTAATCCCAAGCTAACTATGAACTTATGTCTACTCGAGATTATCCTTATATCTGTATAGGTGAAGATAGCTCATCAGTGCTAGCCCGATAGATTTTCTATTTTAGAAGTAAGACTTGGTGGATAGTTGAGGACATAGGGTGCAAGATAGAATTCACTCCTATATGCTTTTAGGGTTAGGTTATTCGCTTAAATGCTAACTATAGGTCTTTAACAAAGGACCCCACCCTCTCATTGACTCGAGAGAAATTTAGTTTATAGGTTGGACCTTAAACTAATTATTCATTAGAGGATCAACTGAGGTTTAAGGAACAAGATGTAATCTCGAGGGTAAAATAGTAAATTCACCTAGCTTATTGAGTCGGCGATCTGACCACTCTCACCCGTACAAATCGAAGGACAATTTTTTACGAATAGGAGTTCATAACACACTCAGGATTAAGACTAAGTTACCTAGGTCATTCTAGTGAAATAGAAACCTAACTAGTTAACAGAGTTACATCTAGTGGTTACTATTTCGCGGTCCGGTCTTATGTAAACTCATTACATAGGATACCCTCACTCGCATGTCAACTACACGAACGGGTTGGATCATTGTGTTTGTATCAAATACTAGTGTTACTAGGATAAGGTACCCAACCTTATCCCTATACTATAGACCCTTTAAGTTGATCTTGAACATTGATCCATATATGTCTCTACATACTGTTTAAGACTCATTAAATAGCTTATGATGTTAGTTTATTGGATTTGGGTTATTAAGATAGAATTAATAATATAATCAATAGCAATTATTACAATAATAACACTTTATTAATAACAGGTAATGGATTATATTTACAATCTACGAGTTTTAAGACATAAATTCCAACAAACACATACAACGTAAAGAAATACAAAAATGGAAAGAAAAAAAAAGATAATACAAGTTAGGAGGAGATGGGAACGAGATCTTTTTCATTCGAACTACGAGTTTTCACTCTACAGGCTAACTAAAGAAAAGATGAAGATGAATTTTACAGATGGTGGTAAGGCCAGTTCTTGCCACCAACTCTCTAGCGATGGCTAGTCAATGCAGACTTCTGACCTTTATGACCTATACAGGCCTCCTTTGCTCAGTGGTGAAGGAGCTTTTTATATAGGCATCTTTTGGTGGAAAATCTATCATTCTGACCATGTCAGCGTCGAAAGTTGTCCTTTTCGTCAAGTCACATCACTCCAACTACCACTTTTGTCTTCTAGCAAACCTTTTTTGACGTGGTGATTTGATCTTCTAACCTTACCTTTACGCGAGTTTCTCTGAGATTTGCTAGCTTATTCTTTTATTAATAATCCTACGTTTAGATACTAAAATCAGAGTAAAGTAGGTATGAAGCTTATGTAAAATATATTTTCAAATAATTATGTATTTACAACATAAGTTATGCGTTTTGGCATACTTACCATGTCTTTTTGTCCAATTATTCTATCTAAAAGGTCATAATTACTTGTATTTCTACAAGTTAGCATTAGGTTGAATCAAAATTTTCAACCCCCAACTTGAGACCCAACCCATAAAAAAGAAAATCAAAATTTTCAACGCAACTCAATTTACATTTTAAACTAACCTTACCTAGCCCATATAATATGGGTTGGGCAGTCCTACTTGTTGGGTTATTTGGGTTATCCTTACACACTTAGTGTTGACCATGGTAAATTATTATTTAGATCATGTTAAAATGATATTTAAACGGTAGATATTCTTGAATATGAGAAAGATGAAGTTGCTTAAAAAAATCTTGTCGAAAATGGTGAAAATGAAATAAGAGATTTAAACAGAAGAATAAACTGTTTAAAAATATGTAAAAGAAAATCTGAAAGAGGAGATGAAGAAATCTAGAAAAGAAGATAAATAAACCGTAAAGAAGAAGAAGATGGAAAGAGAAGTGACGAAACGTCCGTAATATTCAAGGACAAATCTGGAAATTATGAAAATATTTTACCAACTTCATGGAATTTTTTTTTTGTTACACAAGCCGTAATTATTTCAGTTTTGTTACATTTATGTAAATTAACCATTAATTAATTAATAAAATTTGATAATTATTTAAATTAAATTAATTAGTTAATCACATTTGGAACATTCATGTTTTTAAAAGTCAAAATGTTTGACTTATCAAAGTGGAACTTTCCAACTTGTAGTGCGAAATGAGTGAGCACCTTACCTTGCTTGAGGAAATGTGTAGTTCTCATCTTCAACCACCAAATCCACTTACCAGATTTAAGTTAAGTGTCAAATTAAAATGTACCAGATTTGTACGAACTTTAGCTATATAATACACAATTTGGTTATGTTTTTTAATAGAATGAACTTGATGAATTTTGCAGAAATTTCATCAGTGCTCATAACCTCTCACTCAAAATCTCACAAAAATTGGTTACAAATTTGATCCCACAATCAAGTTCTAAGCCTTGAGGATAACAGAGAAGATCCTTGTAGTTGTCTACAACTAAAGAAGGAAAATTTTGAGCTACAAAGGTAAGTGCTCTAAATTTCCATTTTCTCCCATTTTTCTCAACATCCTTTATCCTAAACAAATTATGAAATCTAGTGTTTTTATTTCGGTCCTCTTCCACTAGCATGTTTATTTAACTTTCAATTGACATGGTCGTTGGCCAAATAATAGTTTGAGTTTACCTCATCGAACTCATGTCTGACGTAGAGCTGTGTAGGAAGCTTGACAACATGCAAACTATACTACCACCACTACTAAAGCGAGGTGGGGTTCTATCTCTCAATCTTGGTTTGTCGGTGACATCCTAGAGAGTGTATTGAATGAAAAATGAACCACAACAGTCGTTAAGAGAACAATATTGTACTAAATACAATGTAGAAAACGGCATAAAAATTGTTACGAGAAGAAATGAAAAAAGTGTACTACAAAACAGCTAAATCGTAGTACCTCTTTTAACGGACGTATGGAGTCCAGTGTTCTGAAAAAAATCATGCAAAAGTGAGTGTGTCGACGAAGAAAAAATTAATGAAAAAACAATAGTAGCTACAACAATCATATCATTACGTACTGTGTAAAATAGGGTTGTCCGATGTTGAAATGGAAAACAAGACTCGTTAATGTTACAAGAATGTCACTATTTTTTTGAAAAAATATTTTGTCTCAGAGGATATAAAACCGTTCAATAAGATGAACCAGTTTTAGTAGTGAAAACATCAATGTTAAGTATGCATAACACATAATTGCATAACAGTATGGGGATAAAAATGCATACAAAAAAACATTGGCAGCCACACACATATATTTATTGGTAACATGGTTCATGACAAGAAACATGAAATAGCATATGAGATGAAAGATGGAAAATAATGTCTTGCCTAAATGAAGAACTTCATGGAGTATACTATGCCGTAAAAATAAGATAGAAATGAGAACATTGGCTGGCACACACATCATTACTAAGATGGTTAATGAGAAGAAACATAACAGTCAAGTATGAAACATGAAAAAAAATGTCGTGCATAAATACATAAAAAACGTGAAGTAGTATGTCTTAAAAAGAATACAAACATGAAAACATTGCCAGCCTCGCAAATGATAGGTAACATACTTCATGACAAGAAACATAAAAATAAAAAAATGAAACATGAAAAAAAATCCAAAAGTAGATGACCTACCAAGCAGAATGGAACGAAAGAGTATACAGGACATCCAATGAGGGATAAAACACAGAAGAAGACATAAGAAATGTGATGTATAAAGGGGTAGACATGAAATAAATAAGCAATTTATTAACCCAAAAACAAAAAAAGGAAGAGAATCTCTGTAAATGACAAGATAAGGTCCTCAAAAGTGTTCATCGGCAAACTCTATCCATGAAACCTACCACATTAGGTACAAAGGAAAAATTGGCAACAGTAGTGAATAGACAATGCATAGGCAAAGGCAGACTGAAACCAAAGGACAAATGTAGTGCACATATATGGAAATTGACAAAGGCTTACATGCATGGATGAGAGTTCACAGTAAAGGAAACAGACCAGACAACTCAGAGGCCACATTTTAATGAAGCATTTATTTGGAGTAAATTGTAACCGTAAACAAGAAAAATGAAATTCAACAGAAAAATATTATACATTTTTTAACATACAGATGGCTTAACAGAATTTTGTTCCATCAACAAGCACAGCAGAGATACTTCGTAAAGAAATGACAAACCAAGAAATGTAAACGAAATAAATTTATAAATGGAAAGAATTGCATTAAACATAGACGAACATTGCAATGGTAAGCAAGAAATGTATACAAAATGCACAGATGTTGAAGGAAATTGAAATAACAAAAAAAATGCATAAAACAGAAAATATTAGAGATGGAAAATTATGGATCTCATCATCAGTGTTTGAAAAAATCGGATTGAAACCTCCAACCTCCAACCCTACCTTGATCAAACATCACAGAGGCACACAAGGATAGTGTAGTACCTATCCAAAGTCAGTTCGAAACGGAATCCGATCGGCAAGGGAAATTCCAAGCGGAAAATGCAAAGTTCACGACAAGGGGAAGTGGAAGAGGGAAGCACGAAAAAGGACTCGCATGTTTCATCGACATGAGTCACCAAACATGCAAGGAACGGATTCAAAGGCTAGGTGGAAGCCCAGTCGTTCAACAAAACTGAAAAGAGGATACCATTTTGTTTCGGAGGCAACGCAATGGAGCGAAGCTGTCAACGAAACACGTCCATGAGCGGAGAGTGGGATAGAAATTATATAAGAGGGACCAAAATTTTTTCCCGCAAGAGAATGAAGGCTATACAAACAGGAATAAGGAAACGTTCACAAGGAGTTGAGGAAAAAAAAGGAGGATTTTTTTTTTCTGGCAACAAAACCATAGGATAGGGTGGATGATTATGTATGGAAATCGGGGAAGGATTTAGGAAAGGCTAAAGGGGGGTTGAGAATATTCTGAAAACGATTTGAGAGAAGGGGGAGAAGGGGTTGGTTTGTCGTGAATGGTTGAGAAAAGTGGAGTGGGGGATTAAGGGGTAAAAGGGGTATTATGGAAGTCCTAAAACTAGGGTTTCCATAAATTGGATCCCAAATGTGGGTTAGGGTTACCTAAACCCAACCCCACAGTGATTGTTTGGGGCTCTTTGTGAGTTATGAAGTTGTAGTATGAATATTTTGAAATATTCTTTCAGAGAGAACTCAAAGGAATTATGGCATAAATTGTGCTAACATGAACAATTTGGGTGCTCAAGAGGAAGGATCTCTATAGCATATGTTTCAGTTTTTCTACCACATGGTTGATACAATTTCTTCCCCATGCAATGGATACAATTTCTGCTTTAACTATTGACCCATCTACTGAAATGGACTCGAAAAACCAGAACCCAAGAAGCACAGCTAAAAGAAGTGATTGTGTCGGAGTTCATATTGCAGAGAAAAAAAAGAGTATCTATTGGGGGATTTCGTTCAGATGGGCAAACACCATTTAAGTACAGAATATCTCATAAAGAAGACACTTGAATTCCTGGATTATATGGAAAGAATGTGGAGAAGAATATACAAAAATAATTCTTTACAACTAAGAGCCTCATAACTATGGGAGGTTTTAAGTAAGCCACGTTGATATGTATTGAAAGGGATTTCGTCTTGCTAATTAGTGGCGCCCTTAAGTTAAACTTTCGCTGTCAAGTCAAGTTCTTAAATTTGTTTAAGACAAGCAAGCCTTGTGACTAGGCTACTGCCTACTAGTCATAACAAATTTTCAACATTCCACAGTAGAGCTGATCGTCAAAATGGTGCACCTATAAAATATCCAATGTCAACTTAGGTTCGTTTACTTCAGGCTTTATCAAACAAACATTTTTTATGCACAAAGAAGTAGATTGAAATTGAAATTTACTTACTTGGATGATGGATCAGACAACTAGTAGTTCCAAAATGTTTGTAGATTTCCCTTTTTCCTCCAGCGTGATAGATTGCAGTTGCAAAATCAACTTCATATATAGGGCCATAGGGGTGAATGAGATTAGCCATCACTCATTTGCCTCATGTGGGCAAATGTCGATATGCATTAATTCTAG
>JBBPDI010000020.1:5480623-5495058 GCA_037974545.1 Cucumis variabilis | reverse complement strand
GAAGTCGTGTACCCGGTACACGACTTCCATTCAACTCCAAAACCACCCTATTTTTTACAATAGTTTGCCCATATACCCTATTTTTGTTATTCTTCACTTACTACCCTATTTTTGACATTATTTTCAAAAAACCCTATATTTTTAAAATTAATCCGTTTTTAAAAGGTAGGAGTTTTGGGAGGAGTTTTTGTGAGAAGAGAAAGTGGATGAGAAAAAAAGAATATATATTTAATAAAATCTTTAATGGAAAGTTGGAGGGAAATTGAAAGTATGGGTGAAAATTTGAAGTTTAAGCAACATTTAAGTTTGTTGCTAAAACTATTTAATTTTTAGTGGCATTATTTATGTGTGTTACTAATTCTTTTAGTGGCGCGGATTAAAAATGTGTCGCTCATAATAATTTTTTTGACATATTTTTTTGCGTCGCTATAAACGAACTTTTACTGACAAAAATTACTTGCGCCACTAACACTTTGTCACTGAATGATGAATTTCTTATAATGTATGTAATTAGATTGTATAAGATTGGACCATGAAATATTCATTTTACATTATAACACAACTGTTTACTCTTTAAAACTGACTATTTCTACTTTTATTGACCCAGGTAAGTCAACCTTATATAGAGCTTATGAACTTCCGTTTACTAAAAAATATCAATAGATCTCCATAGGTGAGGACAACTCATTAGTGGTGACCCAATAGACCTTCTATTTCAAAGGTGAGACTAAGTGGATACATGGAGACACAGGGTGCAAGATAGAGTCCACTTTTGTCCTCTTATAGGATTAATAGATAAGTTACTCCATTAAGTGGTAATTTTAGGTCTTGGACGAAGGGGACTTACTCTCATTATTATGAGACAGATTCAGTTTAATACTGAGATTATAAGTCAATTATTTATTAGAGGATCAACATAGACCTAATGATATGAAACTCCTAGGCATTGGATCTAAGAACCATGTTAAACAATAAGACTCAAAGAACACATCACCAGCAGCCCCAAAACCAATTTGATTTCAACCCCTAAGATATGCTAGATACAGATTGCTTAGATGATCTAACAAAGGATCGAAAAAAATTTAGAACTCTCATCAACCCTCAATCTTCAAAGCACTTTAGAAGCAAGACAGATCAATCCTCACTTGAATGCTCCAAATATTTGTGCATTCTATCACAACAACACACAAGAACAAAATTCTACATTCTAGAATTTTTAGATTTTATTCATCAAAATTCTTCTTTTTAAATGTGGAAAATACAACCCTATTTATACTCATTAAAATATAAAATGAAAGGTCACAATATTTAATTTTATGCTCTTTCAACTACCGTAATAAATTTCACACATAAATACATAATTCCTTAAACATTTAATTTTATTACTTTTGAGTTGTTCAAATAACTCTTCAACTTCCACGCATTGCATCTCTTCAACTTCTTTATTTGATTTAATTATGATTTCTTGGTTCGTATCATTCTCCTCTTCTTTGAAAATATTTTTCTTCAAATCTAAAGGATCTCTTTCAAATGTAGCTTCTAGTAGTCATCTATTTTGCACTTGAATTCACGAACAAGGTTCAAAATGAAATCTCTCAAATGACAACAATTTTTTTTATAAATTTTCAAAATGACGACATTTAGCAATGAAGGAAATTAAATTAGAAGACCTTGAAAAAAACCACTTTAATTTGTAGATAAGACCTTGATGTAAAACATTGAAGAAGACAAAATTGTAAAACTGAGATTAGAAGTGACACTTTTTTTGGGATTTTATATAGTGGACAGAATTTGATTAGATATCTAAAAAAATAGAAATTAAGAAAAAATAAAAGAACATATTGCAATAATGGAAAGATATACCCGATTTAGAGCCAAAAGCTTTAATACCAAATGATATGAAATCCTTGCGCGTTGGATCTAAAAACCATGTTAAACCACAAGACTCAAAAGAACACAACCCTAACAGCTCCAAAACCAATTTAATTTCAACCCCTAAGATAGGTTAAATTTAAGTTACTTAGATGATCTAACAAACCAAGGATTGGACAAAGTGAGAAACTCCCATCAACCCTCGATCTTCAAAGCACTCCACAAGTTAGGTAGATCAATTTTCACTTGAATGCTCCAAATATTCGTACATTCTATCGAACAAAATTCTACATTCTAAAATTTTCAGATTTCATTCATCCCAAATTCTTCTTTTTCAAATGTGAAAATTACAACCCTATTTATACTAATTAAAATATGACATGAGAGGTCACAACATTAATTTTATGCCCTTTCAACTACTGTAATAAATAAAAACACATAAATACATAATTCCTTTTAATTTTATGACTTTTGGGATGACCAAGAAACTTTTCAACTTCCAAGCATTGCAGATCTCTTCAACTTCTTCATTTGATTCAATTCTGATTTCTTGATTCATATCACGTAAGGAACAAGATATAATCTTGGAGGTAAAATGATAAATTGACCAAGTCAAGATAACAAATAACTTGTGAAGGGTTGGCTTACTAATCATTTAATCAAGTGGACACAAATATATCTACACTAAGGAGGCTACTGCTACGGTTCATAGTGGAAAATCTCGATTAGTTAACGAATGTTGATACTCGATAAAAATGGTTTAACTAGTTAATATCTTACCTTTGGAGCATGATTTGTAGGTCAATTAGGTCCCTCTACTACCTCATTATGGAATTAAACTTAGAACAGTATGATCGAGAAATTCGAAGTCTTTATTTCATTAATAATATTCAATATAATTAATTATTACAAATTGAGAGAGAGATGATAATTAAATAAGATTTAGATATGGAAAAGTTGAATAGGAATTTGAATTATGTCGATCAAATTAATTGAGATTTTTTTATTAAAATTATAATTTAATATTTTAATTTTCATAAATATAACAAATCGGCAAAATATTTACGATCCGTGTAACAAAATGAAAAAGTCCATGGAGCTAGCCATTTTTTTTAAAATACTCTAGGTTTACCCATCCTTTTCATTGTCTTTCTTCTATTCCTATTCTATTTTTTTCTTTCCATCGTCTTTTTCTCTTCTTCTTCTGTAATTTTTCTTTTATTTTTTCTCAAATTGTTATTTGGTTGTTTAAGATCGTGAAAAAAAATAATTGGAATATTGGATAGCCAAATCTAAACGATCGTATACAAAAAATGTACAAATCTAAATAATCGTGTACCAAAGAACCTTGTGGTCATTTACATCTTGATTGTGTTCGTTATCATCAATTATACATAGGGAATTTTAAAATGGGATTTTTTCAAAAATGTAAAAAACCAGTAAAATATTTCCACTCTATAGAACAATTTTTAAAACAAAAATGTTTCATAGGCCCACAATGGGAATTTAAATCGGTCACACACGAGTGAGAGTAATCTTCTTCTAGATGATTGTGTACTACACTCTAAAAGAATTATACACGATCGTGTAGTTCATTTTAAAAATAAAAAAATATTTCGATTTTAAACGATTGTGTTGACTATGGTAAGCAATCGTTAGATCATATCCACAAGATCGTATATTTCTTTTTAAATGATGGAAAAAAGGCTTTAAATCTAAATGATATGGGCTTGAGGAAGTTTTTATGAATTCAAGCATGTGTTTCTAGTAAATACCTTAAGTATGCAAAGTATTATTTAGGTGGAGATTATAAGTTAAGAATGTTTTACAAAAGTGATTTCAATATGCAAGTTTTAAGCATCATACAAGATTTATGAATGAGATTTCCATAAGCATTTGATTTATATATTTTAAGTCAATACCAAGGTTATTATGTGATACGTATAGCAACCCTAGAGGGGTATTATAGTTCCTATGCACAGAGGTCTTATGGTGAGGGTATTCAGTAGATATCTAGTTCTTCCACCACTCGTGACTAGGTTTGGGATGAGGGCCTCCATGGACGCCTAGCTTATCCATCTTCTAGCTATCTACAAGATAGGGAACTATTGATGGCTAGGTTCTTTGTTCTGTAAGTATCGTATCGTGAGATAGGGTTTCTATGCCTAGCTTATTCGTCTTGATTGATACATAGAGATATACGGTATTGTATAAAAGAGAAGGTTTATGTCTTATTATTTCAGAAATCGTTTTAACAAAGTGTTTTTTTAAGCAATGTTTATTTGAGATGAGCATTTATGAGTTGGCATTTACCTTGAGTTATGATTTAACTATTTTGCTCATAGCATTTATTTAAGCATGTTTAAGTTATTTCACTAGTCACTCAATGGGTTTTCTAGCTCACGCTTCCAAATGTTTTTCTAAATTTCCAAGTGGAGATCATGGAACCAATACCTGACTCCATTTGCTGATCTGCTAGTGGCATAATTTTTAACCTCCTTTCCGTATGTATTATTTTGGAGTTAGTCTTTTGGGTTGTACATAAGTTTGGATTTTTAGGTGTGGGTTGTTCGAGTCTGTTAGTTTTAACTTTGATGTTGGTCATTTGTATTATGTCTATGTCAAACTTGTGATGTTTCATATTATGTAAGTATGGGCTATACTACAGTTCTATTTGTTATGTATCCGCGATGTTATCTAGTTTTGGTTAGAAGTAAGTTTAAGGTCAATAGGTGTCGTTAAGGTAAGTGGCAATATCTGTTAACTAGTTGCACCATCTCTTGGGCTAAGAGTAGGTGGCTTGGGAAGGGGTGTGACACCACCTAAACGACCGATAACTTTATTAAAGTTCCTCCCAAGAAACTTCATTCATGATCATCTAGAGGAAGTATTAGAAGTCACTACATGTCATACTACTAGCAAAGTGGAAGTTGACAACAATCATATATCTCTTGAAGAAATCAATGGTCTAAAAGAAACCAAGCAAAGAAATTATGTCTTTGTTCGCATCGAGACTTCAACTACTTGACCTTTAATCTTCCACAGATTGAGTATGTGGTGTGTTTTAGATTCAATACTTAGTATTGTGGATTGGGTATTCTAGTTTCATATATAATCTTAGGATTGTGCAATGAAAGTATATAAGTTAAATTCATATTGCAATCCTTCTACGTGGCAAGTCATGGTCACTATAGGCGAGATGCTCACTATGTCTTTGGCCATTGCATGGTTACTAAATTCTCGCATAGTAGAAGTTTTCCTATTGCTTGCCCAAGTGTTAATGAAATAATAGGTTTCCTGCATAATCTAGGGTCGAACATAGGGTATTGATATCAAATCTTAGTTCTAAGGTTCACTCTTCATCTAGGCAGTATACAATAACTATCTATATATTATAATGTAAAGGTTTGTCTAAGTGCTAAATCTACTATCTACGTGAGATGGATATGTGAACTAACTTGTGTAAAGAAAGAGTGAAGGAAAGACTTTGTGTTATTAGTCGATTAAGCCATGTGACAGCCTTGATGCGATAAAGATATGTCAGCTAGCTCTTGATTAATTCAAGCATCTCTTAGTGTCTTACACACTACACTTACTCGTCTCTCAAGATGCAAGTGACTAAGCTTGGCTAAGCTAGATCTATCTAAAAGTGTTTACCTACAAGACATATAGCACTTCTCTTTTAAGGGTGATAACATCTCAGTGCCAAGTACCTACACTTGTTCTCCTTTCGAGACATAAGTGATGGAAGTTATGGCCTTGACCTTATCATGTGCATACAACCTGGCCCAAAATAACCTCTATTATTATAACACCAAGCCCATCTCACCAACACATGGATGACTCACGACCACTATCCAGAACACTGTTTTACTTCCAGAATCATGACCCAATTTTGAAAATTCATAACTCTTCGGAAAAAACTTCCTTCTACAAAGTTTCTTTAAATCGTCTTAATTTCTTACCTCAAATGTGTGAAGGAACATTCCAAGTAATAATTCCCGTAGCCCTCTGGAAATATACCTTGCTCAGATTCATCCAAAAAATGATCTTCTCGTCTTTCCTTGATCAAAATGCAAACTTCCTTAAATTCAAAATGTACAGTAGCCCGCTCTCACAAACTAGACTCAATTTCAAAACTTTTAAGATCAATTTGAGTAAATTTGCACAAGTAAGTTGTGAGAAATTCATTCCTGAAGTTAGCCTATTTATAGAGTTTCTTACATGCGATTAAGGTGACACTTAATCCTTGATTAGACTTACCTTCTAAGAGTGTACTTAAACCTCATCATCTCCTTCATATCCTCTTTGGCTACAAAATACATGATGACATGGTTAGGATACCTGGACTTACTTTTAACTGAAAGCCCTAATCATGCCACATTGATGTCTTAACAACCTTCCTTGCGTAGCTTTGTTTCCTTGCCTAACAAGCCTCATGTTAACCTCTAACCGCCTAGTCAAACGCTTAGCCAATGCCTTCCTCGCGTGACAACCTCTCAACACAAAGTCCTTTGGCCACACGCCTTCCTCGCATGGACAAGCCTTTCTCGACCATACTAACCTCTAATTCTCCTCGCCTAGCCATTTCCTAAACACCTAATTAACCTCTTTGGAGGTTATCTCCATGCTTTGGCCACCCACTCCATGACAAATGCCTAGCCTTAGAGGTTCTCAAGCCCCTTCTTGTCACCCACTAACACCCTTTTAGAGGTTCTTTAACCTTCCTTTGTCACCCACATAACTTCCAAACATCCAAAAACCAAATCTTTGACACTTAGCCAAAATTTTCAACTTTTCTCTTATTCTCAATTCTAAACCTCAATTCAAAATATTTTTACCTTCTTCTCTCATAAATTTCTTTTTCTCTTGTCCTTGACTAAGCTTAACAAATTTCAAAAGTTTAAGAAATTTTGGTTTCACTGTAGTTGTAATCATGTATGCAACTCCTAGAGCACAGAAATTTTTTTATTACTCCCTTTGAAGGGGCAAGCCTTTATTAGCCAACAAGGTTTTTATAAGACCCGAACTTTAGGTAGTGTAGTTTTTCCAAAGAGTTCAAGTGGTTTGAAAGAAGGAAAAGTTTTGGTTAAGTATCAAAGAATAGTAAATTTTAGGCATTTTAGGTTGGCTTGGAAAAATGGTTTTAGGGGTTAGAAAGGGTTTTGAGTGTTTAAGGTTAGCGAGAAAGAAGGAACATAGAGGTTAGACGTTTTAGCTAACTTTAGAAAGGAGTTTCTCACAACTCACTTAGGCGTTTGCAATAAAATTGGTCTTGAAAGTTCCAAAATTGAGTCTGATTTATTGAGGAAGGTTGTTGGACGTTTTGGTTATGAGAAGGTTGGCTTTTGGATAAGAGGAGGCGATAAGGACAGTTCAAGAGTGAATCTGAGTAAGGTGCACTCCCAGAAGGCTACAGAACGCATAGTTTGGCATTTTGATTTGATATTTTTTTATAAGAACTTTAACACATTTTAGAGAAATTTTGCAAAAGGAATTTTTATCAAAAGATCTATAGATTTTAAGTTACAACTTTTCTAAGTCAGGTTATGTAATCTCAACGAGAAACTAGGTGAGATGACCTTGGAAGTTAGTTGTGCCTTTTGGACAACTATGTGATATGATAAAGTCAAGCGGTTTTAAAGTTTTAGTTAGGATGCATTTTCAGGTGTAAAGTAATCAGGAGGTTCCTTAAGAAAGTTTAAAGTGGATTTAGGCAAGGATGAGGTGTCAACTTGTACCCATTCAAGAAACTCTTTAAATAGGCTAGCTTCAGTGTGGAGTTTCTCATAATCCACTTGAGCATTTTAAGTGATTTTACTCTCAAAAGTTTCAACTTTGAGACTATTTTCTATATTGGGGCTACTCGTTTAATTTGGGAAAGGGAAAGTTGAGTTTGAGTTAAAAGAAGAGAGACAGATCATTCTTGGGTAAAAACTTAACAATCATTACTCCAAGGAGGTTATAGGATGCATTAGGTTGAATCTTTTGCTGATATTTTGAGGTAATATTACTAAGACGTTTTCAAAACACTTTGTAGAAGGAAATATTTTTACTTGAGTTCTATATCATAAGTTATAAAACTCTAACAAAGAAGTTGAGTTCTCACCGAGAATGAGGTTTGGGCAGTGGCCGAGTTTAAGAAATTAGCATGGCATGTGTTTTGGTTTTAGAAAGGTTTTTCTAAGTATTTTGGGGTGATGTTTGATTTTTCAGAATAAAAGAGAATTAATTGGATTTATTTCCATCATTTCAGGACAAGAGAAAATCGCGCAAGCTTATCGACCAAAGGTTTGATTTGTCATTAGTGAGTGAAAAAAATGAATTTACTAGATTATTTCAACTTACAGAATAATTCCCTAAAATAAGGATTCTAATATGTTTTATAAGCTATTATTTAAGTATGATTTTAATTGAATCTTATTTCTATTAAAAACTGTTACAGCATGTTATTTAGAAAAGTATTCTACAACATGAGTTTAGAAACGTTTTTAGCAAGCATGTATTTATAAGATTTTCAAGCAATGATTTATGAAAAGCATGAGTTTAATAGAATGTTTTTAAAGAGAAAATCGTGTTACTCTATATACCGAGTTCTTGATAGTCAATGTGCACAATCAGGGTATAGGGATATGCTGACCACTTAGCCTCAGCCACCAAGTTCAGGCAAGAATAGTATGATCATTGCTCTACTATCTTGACCGAGTTCAGATAGAAATAGTACGACCAAAGGTGCTCTGTTATCCTGATCAAGTATTTAATCGAGGTTTAGCAGGATAATATGATAGAAGGCGTTCTGCTATCATGTTTATGTTTTTTAGGGTATAGAGTATACAATGCTAAATGAGTATTTAAATGTTAGAAAATGTTTACTATAAAGAGATTTCTTAAAGATTTTATGGCATGTTTATGAAATGTTTAAAGTATGATTGTTTTAAAAGTTTCTTTTTTATAAAACCATCACTCATTGGGCTTTTTAGCTCGCCCTTTCAAAATGTTTTTCCACTTTTCAGGTAGAGGTCGTGATCCATGAACCTCACCGTTGTCTTTAGACTGCAGTGTAAAACTTGTTGATAGTTACTTTTTAAGGGTCAGTTTTAATCTAGTCGTGTACATGGTTAAGTTTATGTTGTTTAAATTTTGTTTGGTCTATAAGTAAAGTTTGTGATCAATGGCAATTAGCCTCGACTACCGGTTAAATGTATAAAAATGTGTTAGAAAAGGTTATTTCTCGTAGTTACCACTGCATAAGTTTTGTTTTGTCGAAGTTGTTTAGCATTGTAAAAGAATAGTAGTTAGAGTCAATTGATGTTACTCAAAAGAATAATGACATCAATTGGCTTCATGCCACGTCTCTGGTCGAGCAAGCAGGTGCTTGGGGAGGGGTGTGACAGTTTTGACTTTGAAGCTTGAACATTTGATAGGTGTTCTAATGTTTATATTTAATGAAAATTTGACAATATTTACAAGGAAAATTTATTGTTTGTTTTGATATATGCAATATATATTTATATTTTCTAGTATGTTAACAATATATTCAATGTATACTTAAATTTTCAGTAAGGAGGTGATCAATTTTCAACTTGGAATATAGGGAATGAACTAAAACATTATTGTAAGCTCTCATTCCATTCTCCTTTTATTTATATTAATATTTTATAAGATGTGAAAAACAGGTTTGAATCCAATTTTAAGTTCTCTAAAGGTAAGATCATTGTGATGAGAAAATTGGAATAAATTTAGTTTGGAATAAGATTTGGAATTTTGTTAAGTATTTGAAAAGAATGAAGATAAGGGCAAAAGTAAGTTTAGTTTAAAGTGAGGGCAATTTGGTCCTTTCAATATATTATTAGTCATTTAAAAAAAGGGGGAAAAGAAAATAGGGGTCTTCTTCACAATTTGGAGCATGCCGCCCCCTTCTTCTTGAAATTTCTCTCGTCGACCTCCCTCTTACGCCACCATCTCTCTCTCTCTTTCTCTCTCTCGAACGTTGGCACACCTTCAACAACATGATACACATCACTGCCAGTCTCTACGCATCATCTCTATCATGTTCAACAAGTCAATTGGTTGCGTCATTGCTCTCATCCACAGTTTTGATTGCTTGCGACGCTGCAACCACATCTCCCCTACTCGACGAAGTTCATCGTCATTTAGGTTTCACCAGAACTAGAGCTTCACCACAAGCGTGTCACTCAACCCTCCATCTAGCTCACACATACGATGGATCTCGAAGTCCTATGATGGGTTGTGGTAGATAAAAATTTGAACCTTAACGTTGGATCTCTCTCTTGTGTTGCTCGGTCATTTGTATAACTCGATCTTGTCACCAATAGTTGGATCTTGAAGTTTTGGGTAAGAATTTTAGTTGGATTTCTTAAGGTTTTTTGAACATCCATTAAATCTCAACTATGATTTCATAATACCCATTACATTTTGATGCTAGATTTGGATTCTTGGGAGATTTTAGTCATTGTCTAGTCGACTATGGCTCAAAGTTGGACGTTTTGGCACAAATTAGGTAAGATTCTAGGCTTTAATAGGTTGGTCTTGAGTACCCATTGAATTTTGGTGCTATTATTAAACAACCAATGGTTTTTTTATGCCAAGATTTGATAGTTGAAGGTCATTAGAGGATTGTTCATTGAAGGTAAGGTTACTTTCCTAAGTACTTGGTAAGTTTTAAAGTAATTTCGTTGAGTTTTCTTTAAGTACTTGAATGCCCATTAAGTTTAAGTGTTACAATTGAATAGCTCATTGCTTTTATTGCTAAGTCAACTGTGTCAAAGACTTAACTTGGTTAATTAACTTTGGACTTAAGGTATAGTGTTATTGCTCATGTTGGTGTCTAATTCTAGATGCTTACTACCTATCTCTTTATCAAATGAATACTAAGTCCTCGTTTAGTACAAGTTTTCCTATTGCTTGTCCAAGTGTAAGTGAAATAATAGGTGTTAGAGAAAATATTTACATGTTTAACGATAGCCTATTCTCAATTCTTATCATGCATATATGTTCACTATTTTTATATTTTCATGCAGAATATGAAAGTAGACTTCAATACGAACCCAACGAAATGAAAATCACTTAATTCGGAGTTCAAACAAAGAAGAAGGACAAATTAAACATAAGGAGGCATTTTGGTAAATATTGAAGAAGATTGACACGTGTCAACCCTTTACTCGCGTACACCCAGTCTCGAAGTCACGAGTTCGAACCTCACCAGACACATTTTTAATCCAGATTTCTTAAGGCAAAAACGACGTCGTTTTGCCTTATCTGCACACGCATCCCTCTAATCATGAGTTCGAGTCTCCCCTCACGCACAAATTAATCATCTCATTTAAGCCTTCAATCTGTGTCTTCCCATCTCAACCTATCTCCATGCACCACGTGGCGCAATCTCCTCACACACGTCCTTCAACCACCTGAGTTCAAATCCCACCCAACGCATTTTTATTTTTTCTTCAACTTTTCCATGGCATTTTCATAATTATTTGCCAAATTTCTGAAATTTCTCCATTTTTTCGTGATTTTTAAGTGGGAATGGGCCTTGAGAGTGTAATTTTTGGCCATTTGCTATAATTCTCCAATTTTTCCTATAAATACCTCAGATAATCCCTAATTACTCATTCAATTTACTATTCCCTCCAAAATCACTATCAATTTCTTCCAAATTCCAAATCTTTACCCTCATTCTGTAATTTTTGGATCTTCAACAAATTTTCCAGAATTATTGAAGATGCAAGGCTAATTTCTTGAGGTAATTTAGAATTAGGTGATTCTAATCTTTGAGAATTTCATTAGTTTGAGTTTTTTATTGTGATTAAGGTTTAATTCTTCTCTAATCTTGATGTAATTTTTGTTGAAATCATCAATAATTTGTATCAAGAATTAGATCTTTGATTCAATTTCATTAATTCTTGTAAGTTTTCTTCTTGAACTTTGATTTTTTTTATTCAATCTTTGTAAGCAATTTACCTCAAGTATATCAATTACTACAAGATTAATTGAATTACTTGTTTCTACACAAAAATTCTCTTGATTCTTGATATCTCTCCCATTCTTGAAATTGTTTGATGCCATATGAATTTCAATTGTTCTTGAGTCAATTCGTAGAAATTAAATGCATTCTTTTTTAGTGCACAAATTAATTCCCATTTAATTCCTTGATTGTAATATTATTAATGATCTTGTAATCTTCCTTAAAGAACAATTAGGGGTTTAGTTAAGATTGCAAGAATTAAACTAATCCTCCATGAAATTCATCTCTTTCCTTGAATTTTGATTCAAAATTCCTCCAAGATCAAGCAATTTAATCTTGTGAGAAATATTGAATAAAAAAATTTTCTCTTAATTAAACATGATTCAACTTCCTTTACTTTCTTTGATTCAATAATAAGATTAGATCAATGCCTAAGCCCATTCCTCACTTCTCTTCTTGGAATTCAATCTTTAAACAGGTCAATTTTTAAGCATGGCGAGGTTCGAACTTGTGACTTCAAGCCTGGGCGTACGTGAGTAAGGGGCTAACATGTGTCAATCTTCTCCAATATTTACCAAAATGCCCCCTTATGTTTAATTTCCCATTCTTCTTCGTTGAACTCCAAATTAGGTGATTTTTGTGTCATTGGGTTTGTATTAAAGTCTACTTTCATATTCTGCATAAAAGTATAAAAATAGTGAATATATGCATGATAAGGATTGATAATAGACTATCTTTAAACAGGTCAATTTTGCCCCAACAAATTACCCTCCACTTAAGCTTTGTTCCTCCTGAGCAAAGTAAAGATCTAATATCAAACAATCAAGCAGCGTGCATGGGAAGCAAACATCAACTTAAGAGAAAAACAAACAATCATGCAAGTATATAGGTGATACATTTCTAACAATTCAGCTACGCAGCGTTACTCGATGTCTTAACACTCCATCCAAACCTATGTTTAACCTAGTCCAAATTATCAAAGAGATTACAAATTATTGATTGAGGTTTGGATTTAACTAAATTTATCTGGAACAAGCACATTTTTTAAAGACGCTCAAGTTTTGCTACTTGGATGCTAGACATGCTATGAAAAGATTTGAAACACCTTAGACTCGTTTTCCCTCTACTTATGGAACGAGAAGGATTTCTCCTCTTTTCAAAGCCCTCATCAAACTAGATGCAATGTTTAGAACACTTAGAGAAGGTTATCTGGTTTTACTTAAGTTAAAAGTGAAGTTTTCCCCCCAAAAGTTTTGATAGTCAGGGAACCCAACACAATTAACCTCCCCAACCTCCCATTTTTTTACGAGCCTTTTTTTTAATGCAATTGCATTTCTTTCTTTCCTTTTTTCATTAGTAAGGGTAATCTAGGATCGAACACAAGAAATTGATATCAAAATCTTATCTCTACGGTCTACTCTTCAATTGGGCGATATAAAAGAATAAGCTATACAGTATAAATGAGTGTAAGTTTAAACTATATATACTTATCTACACTAAAGAATATGTAAAAATTGATGAAGATGGATGAGATAAAAATGTGAACTAACTAGCATAAGAAGGGGTGAACGAAGGTCTATGGATTACTAAGCGATTAAGCAATATGAAAGCCTTGATGTGATATCACTTAGTTAACTAGCTTATGATTAAAGCGAGCACCCCTCAGTGTCGTTAAACGCCACACTTGCTCACCTCTAGAGATCCAAATGACTAAGCCAGGTTAACACAAGGTATATCTAGAAGAGTTCACTTACAAGACTTATACAGCTTCTCCTTTAAGGGTGACAACCTCTTGGCACCAAATACCCACACTTGTGATCCTTTTGGGACACAAATGATGGAAGTTATGTTGCCAAGGTGAAGTTTCTTCAAACTCCTCCTTGCGCTTATTAACCATATCTCTGTTACTTGCCCTCTCAGGTAGTTAACAATATACACTAGCCAAGTGATGAAAATAGCTCAGCTAACGCAATAAGAATTATAACTTAAGCTTCTTATCAAGAATCTCTCATAGATCCTAAACTACAAATAACAAAATGACAAATGAATAGTAAAGATGTAATGGATTGAAAAGGTATTTACCATGTATTAAAGAATAAAGGCATTTGGCCACTGTACAGTATGAACAAATAGATTGTAATGAAATACAAAAATGGAAAGAATAGAAATGACATTACAAGTTAGGAGAAAAAAGGGAAATGGACTATCTTCCATTCGGAGCTAAAGCTTTCCCTCACTAACTGACCGAATAAGAGAAAGGAATACTTTATAGACAATGAAAGTATATTCCTTCCAAGATTCTCTAGGGTTTAGTCCATTCAGATGTACGACAGATCCATGCAGACATCTGACTTCTCTTGAAGCTGGCCCCTTCCACGGTAAAGATAGAGTCTTTTTTATAGGCAAATTTAGGCAAAAGACTTCTATTCTCCTGAACATGTCACATCGAAAGTTGGCACATGTGTCAAGTTACATCAATTGAAGGGATAAAAGCCCTATGGAGCGGAAGAATTAAAGAACCATTACTCAATTTAATTGGGAATATTAAAATACCAGTACATTGGCAAAATTAGAATCA
>JBBPDI010000020.1:5433146-5451414 GCA_037974545.1 Cucumis variabilis | reverse complement strand
TCTTACGATGGATGTTCCAACACGATGGAATTCTACTTTTACTATGTTGGATGGAGCAATTAAGTGTCAAAAGACGTATGAAAGATTAGAGGAGCACGACCCTAGTTATTTGCCAAAAAATGATATTTTTACTATTGAAGATTGGGATAATGCAAAAGTGTTTGTAAAGTTCCTAAAAACTTTTTCAGAGGTAATAATGAAGTTTTCTGCATCAATGTCTGTGTCTTCAAATATATTTTTTCACGAACTTTGTTTGATCAAAGAAATAATTCGTGAATACTCGTTGTATGAGAATGCATTATTAAGTCAGATGACATTAAGCATGCAAACAAAATTCAACCAGTATTGGGGTATAACTACAAGTGAGAAGATCAATTTATTATTATATGTTTCTATAGTTCTTGACCTCAGGTACAAACTGGCTTATGTGAATTATTGTTTTAATGAATTTTTGGAGGAAGATAATGCAAAAAAAATGGACGAATAAGGTTGAAGAAGCATTTCATCGATTGTGTGATGATTATTATATGAGAATGTCAAAAGAAAAATATTCACAAACACAATCATGTACTCCTATGATGGATTTATGTTTCAAAGTCAAAGTGAAATGCCTTATATCTCATCTAGTGGATCTTATAAAGCACGTACTACTGTTCATGATAGATATAAATAAAGCAATAAAATATGTCTTGATGATACTAAAACAGAGGTGACTCGTTATCTAGATGAGGCTCGTACAGAAGATGAATATTTAAACTTGCTAAATTGGTGAAAGGTGAATTCTTCTCGATCTAAGATTATTAGCAAAGTAGTCGGGGACATCTACAGTATTCCTATATCAACTGTGCCTTCTGAGTCAGCCTTTAGCACTAGAGGATGGGTGTTAGATTCTTTTCGAAGTTCATTAACTCCTCAAACTGCAGAAGCACTCATTTGTGCTCAGAATTGGATTCAATCTAAACCTTTGGATGACATGACTGAAAAATTGATGGCGTTGAAGAAATTGATGAAGGTAATATTCTTTTTGAAGTAAGCATTTAAGATTTAAATTTGCCTCATTAAGCTAACAGTTTTTCATTTTGATGTAAAAAGTCAAAATGTTGACTTTTGACTTTGAAAAGTCAAAACTTTGACCGATAAAATATATTCAAATATGATTTGAATTTTGAGAAAATGAATGTGGGTTCATGCTCGGAAGGTCAAAATTAGTCAAGATGGACAAAATAATAAAAAGTCAAAATGTTGACTTTAGGTTTGAAAAAGTCAAACTTTGACTTTTGACTAAAAGACTATTTTGCCCTTTGACCAAAGTTAGTGGGAAAATCAAACATTTTGTTGGATAATTCCACTAACTCTAGTGGGCTAGGTGTTGTCTTTTGATGAAGACAAAAAGTCCATTAGAGAAAGTGGGCTTTTAGTTGTTGGGCTTTAGTATTGCATGGACATGCAATTTTGCATGGAAAATTCTTATAAAAATAGGGCCTTTAAACTCATTTGATGGGTTGGATATTTTTTAATTTTGGCTCTCACACCAAATTTTATATCTTTTTCTTATTTATTTAAAAAAAAAGAGAAAGGAAATTTACTAAGCCCATTTCTTTTTCCATCTACTTCACTCTCCCGATTATTTCATCTTACGGGTCCCACAATTCGATTTTGAGTCCAAAGGATAATAGGTCAACTTTAGTGGTTGTTCGAAGAAAAAAAATGGAGCTTCAAATGTTAGTATTCTAAAAACCCTATTTTTCAATTTAGGTATTTTTTTCGTTAATTAAGTGCATTTAGGATAGAATTTTGATTCTTTTTTCGCTGCGCATGTCTCTTTCTAACACGCCAAGCACCGTAGTGTAAATAGTTAAGAAAAGTTTGCATATTGTTCATAAGCTTATTGTTCAATTTTTATCGCATGATTATGCACTTATTAGATTGAGTTAGGAGCTAAGAAATAATCTCTCGTGTTCGACCCTGGATCATCTAGATAAACCTATTGTTTCGCTTGCACTTGGGCAAGCAATTGGAAAACTTGTACTCAACGAGGACTTAGGAATTACGCGATGAAGAGGTACATTGCGAGTGTTTCGCATGGCTATGATTATGGCCTATGACACATCGCTTAGAATGAAAATGTGCAATACAGAGAGTCACAGTAAGTTGATTACGTGCAAGGATCTGACTTGGTGACGTATTGCAATTATATTAAACATGATTGAAGTTATTAAGTCCCAATCAACCAGCAAGCTGATAAAACCACATGCTACGTATACATTAACAGATAGTGAAAGAATAAATTTTTGTTAGTTTTTGAAATCGGTTAAATTTCCCGATGGCTTTGTTTCAAACATATCACGATGTGTGAGTGTCAATGATGGAAAATTATGAGGATTGAAAAATCATGACTTTCATATTTTAGCTCAACAACTTATTCCCATTGTTATATGAGCATACTGACCTATGTATGCACATGACACCTATAAAGCACTTCATCAACTCCACATTTTCATCATCTCACCTAGCCAAATGTCATAGTGTCAAACAACAAGCCAAAATGCCTTGCTAACCTCACTTTTCATGGTCGCTAAACTCATCTCGCACAATCCTGACTCCATGCCTAACTCCTCAGCGCCACAATAACCTTTGTGAAAAATGTTCTCGACCTCTTAAATGCCTATTTTAATGCTCAAAGGCACTCTTCATTGCCCAACTAACCTCTAAGAACATCTTTCTCGCCTAGCCCACAACCATTTTGCCAAATATACTTAAAGGTTATTTCCACCCTCTCGGCCACACATCCACAACTCAAGCTTGCCTCCCACTCTTGTCTAAACACCTAGATAACTCCTTATGCAAAACAAATTTTGCAAGAGACTGATACTTATAGCTTGATGTTCTATAGAAGTGGAAGAGGTGGAAACTTTGACAATTTTTCAACTTTTGAAGAATAAAATTGAAATTGAAATTAAAATTCAATTTTTAATTATTTTATTTTTAAATTTGATTTTCTAAAATCAATTTTCTCATTATTTTCTTATTTAATATTAATTAATCTAGTTAATCAATAATAATAATAACAACATTTAATCAAATCTCAATCAATCCAATTGAACTAATTCGAATCTCTATTCACATTTTCCAATATTTAAATATCACTTATTTTTCAAAAACTTGTGAATTATATCAAATATTACTAACAAAATTAATTCAAACTATTTTGAATTTTTTATATTTAAATATCACTTATTTCTAAGAAAAACTCATTAACAATATCAGACATTTTTAGCAAAATTAATTCAAACAATTTCGAATTTTTTATCACCATGTTCCATATTTTATTACCATAATGAGCTAATAGAGGGACCTAGTGGACCTATAGATCATGAGCTCCAACGATTCAAGATTAACTAACTAAACCCTTTTAGACCAAACTAATCAACATTCGTTAACTAACGAGTCATTCCACTAAAGTTCTGTAGTTGCACTCCCCTCAGTAAAGATATATTTATGTCCACCTGATATAACCATGATTAGTAAGTTAACCTTGCACAACTTATTCATAATCTCATATGGGTTAAAATATCATTTTACCCCCAAGACTATATCTTGTTCCTTAATTCCTACTGATCCACTATTGAATAATTTGTTCAAGGTCCATCCTATAAACCAAATCCCTCTTGGACTGATGAGAGGGTAGGACTCATTGTTTAAGATTTGGATTAAGTCCTTAAGGGAACAAACCTATCTACTAATATTAAAGTGGGTAGGAGTGAATTTCGTCTTGCATCCTGTGTCTTCAGTTATTCACACAGTCTTACCTCTGAAATGGGAGGCATATTGGGTCATCGCTAATGAGTTGCCCTAACATATGCAGATCCAAGAAGAATTACGTGTGAACAAAGTTCATAGTTAACTCAGGATTAAGGTTAAGTTACCTAGGTCATCAAATTAAAAGAGATAGTTTTAAAACGTCAATGGTATTGTAATGTAAAAGTGACTATTAAATGGTCTGGTCTTATGGAAACTCTTTACATAGGATGCCCCCACTTTCATATCTCTACATGAACGATTCAGAAACACATCATTTGTATTAACTACAAAGCAGGCCACATTCATAGTATTACCTGAAAAGGCGTCCAACTTTACTCATATGTTATAGACCATTTAGGCTATGAACTCGAACTTGATCCACATTTATGTCTATACATAAAGTTCAAGTCTTCAAGATAGCCTCAAAACCTTAGTTTATTGAATTCGAGATTATAATATTCTATTTTACTAATAAATAATTCAATAATCATATTATTGAATGTAATTTACAAACTACGAGTTTTAGAACATAAATTATTTCCATCTTTGGATATCTCAAGTACATAGCAATGTAAAAACAACTTCTAAAACTTATAACTTCCTTAAGTAAATCAATCATGCTGAAAGATAAATTCTCATAACTTATAATAGTTCTAAATCATGTTTTGCTTGAATACTTTACTAAATCATGTGCTTCAATACTTTTACTCATGCTTAAAGCATTTAAGAAGAATTTTATACTTGAAATACTTTACAAAATCTCATGCTTTCAATAACTCGTTATAAACAAATGAAACAACTTGATTCTAAATCATGCTGAAGCAACTCAAAGCTTGCTTAAATAAGTTATCTTAAAATTCATGCTTAAAACAAGTATTTGATAACTTGTAGAAATACAAGTTACTATGGTCTTTTATAGAATAATGAAGCCTTAACGTGAAAAAAAGTAAGAAAATGCGTAGCAAAATAGATAAAATAAGATGATTGCGGGTTATAAGTATCAAAAGAGTCAAATGCCTACTTATGACGATTTTTATGCCTAAATGCAGGATTTTTAGGTGAAAGAAAGTGAGTAGCTAAGCAACAAACGTTAGGCGATATGATGCGGTACAATCGAGCGATAAGCCAAATGATGCTAAGCGATCTATATCGCTAGAAGACAAGAATGGTTGATGTGAATATAAAAAAGGACGAAAGGGACATCTAGAGCCAGGTAACTTTATCAAAGAATTAATGAAGTCCAGACGATGTTAACTCCCATTGACTCTCGCCTATAAATACAAGGTCATCTCCTCAAAACAGAGTGTGCAAAAATCTAGATAACAAGCTCATCTTCATCTCTTACCTCCCTTTTGTGTTTTATGTGATAGCTTAGAGCATAGTTGAGAGGAGCCCATACCTCATTCTCCACTTTAGTGTAATGGACAGAAAATAGAGTCAATGAGCATAAGAAATTACAGGGACTCAACTTCTTTCTTTATGCTTTCACTTGTATTTTCTCTTTATTTTGTATTTGTAATTTGAACCCCATGGCTGAAAGACCTAAAGTTTTCTTTATAAATGCAAGTTCCTACTACTTTCATTTTCCAATTTCTTTATCTCTCCACAACTTTAGTTCTTTGTAAGCATTATTTAATATTGTATATAATTAGTACTAGAGAATCTGGATGTTTGTATTATTCATCTTGTTCACTTGAGTTTTACAATCAATACCTCATTCTGTTCGAGAGAAAGAATAAAGTAGTGAATGTTGTCACTCGAAAGAGTGAAGACCTGGGCTTAATTAAACAAATAGTGAAGAGAATGTAGCAATACAATCTTGTCGTTTAATTCCTTCTTAACATACATATCATAAATGCGATTGTGTGTGACGATAAGACATTGACAGGTTGCTTGTCTTAATATAGGATGTTTTGTAAATAATGCGAGCAAGCATGGCGAAGGAACCGAGAAAAGGCTCACCCTAAATTTGAAGTTAACAAATGATTTATATCACCTCAATCAACTAATTAACCTTGTATTGCGTTTGGTTACATAGATATTCCTTCATCTACATTGCCTAAACAAAGATGAGTTTATATCATACATAACCAACACATTTACTTGTTGGAATTTATGTCATAAAACTCATAGATTGTAAAAATAATCCATTAACCGTTATTAATAAAGTGTTATTATTAGAATTTCAAATGTTATCGATTATATTATTAGTTTTGTCTTAATAATCGAAATCCAATAAACTAACATCCTAAGTTGTTTGATGACTCTTGAACAGTAGGTAGAGACATATAGAGATCAATGTTTGAGATCAACTTAAAGGGTCTATAGTATAGGGATAAGGCTGAGTACCTTATTATGATAACACTATGGATACGACTCACTTTGTATTTGATACAAATGTAATGATCTAACATGTTCGTGTAGGTGACATGTGAGTGAGGGTATCCTATGCAATGAGTTTGCATAAGATCGAGCCATGAAATAGTAATCGCTAGATGTAACTCTGTTAACTAGTTGGGTTTCTATTTCATTAGAATGACTTATGTAACTTAGTCTTAATCTTGAGTGTATTATGAGCTTCTGTACGCGATGAATTGTCCTTTGATTTGTACGGGTGGGAGTGACCAGATTGTCAACTCAATATACTTATCATTTTGAAACAAGACTGAGTGAAAAGTTGGAAACATAATCACACAAGATGGAATTCACTCATTTTTTTACTTTAGGGTAAGCAGATGAGTGTTCCTTTAAATGGTGTCTTCGAGACTTAAACAAAAGACCCTACCTTCTCTATGACATGAGAGGTTTCTGTTTATTAGTTGGACCATAAATAGGTGGTTCATTAGAGGAGCACTTGTATTTAAGGGTTATGAGTAATCGAGGGATAAAACGGTAATTTGACTTAGTTGGTGTTACAAACACTTGTGAAGGACAAACTTACTGGTATTGGTCTATATCCATGGACACAAAAATATATCTAAAGTGAGAAGAGTTCAGTTGTGAGTTTTTAGTGAAGTGTACACACAGTCAACGAATATTGATCAATGTAATTATTGAGTTTAGCCAATTAATTTCATATCGTTGTAACTTCTAATCTGTAGGTCCATTAGGTCCCCTTCCTAGCTAGTAAAGAGTAATGAGATTTATTTATGTTGCTTGTAATTTAAAATGTTCAAATTTACTTTGGGAATTAGTATAATGTATTGTGGTATATTATAATATAAAGTTTATATTTTAATCAAACTTTATTCTATAAATTTAATTTTAGATATAATTCAAAATTAATTTATGAGAGATAAAATATTTGAATGAGTGGAATTATTAATTTAATGTGAATTGAATTCATATTAAAATTATTGGTGATCAGAAGATTTATATTTGAATATGATTCAAATTTAATTTGAGTTAAGTATAAGATATTTAATTTAGCTATTAATTAATTGGATAATTAATTAATATTTTAGTTTAATTTGATTTAATGAAATTAAAACTATAAGATATGTGAGAGTTATTCATTAAATATGATTTAAATGAATTATGATTTAAATAAAATATTAATTAAATATAATTTAATTAATTAGTTAATTTGAGATTTATATTAATTTAATATTTCTAAATTAATAGAATCTTATGATCCTCTCTTACTCCCTGAAGGAAAGGAAGTTATAAATACGTGGAAGAAAATAGTTTTTCTTCCATCTATGCTTTTGCCTCTCTGCAAAATAGTTTCTCTGAAACTTTTTCTCATTCCTATTGGTTCCCACAAACCAATTTCATCCCAGGAGATAGGAAGATCTCTGATGGGTGGTTTTCCCAATTTGAAGATTTAGTAGATTCAGAGGGTCAAACTACATGAATTTTTAATTCTTTATATCTTTTTAATTTTAAAGCATGTTTAACCTTTTAGAATTTTGTTTTTTGCAATGTAAAGGTATTTTGGGATTCCTAAATTAAATTGAGAAATGATTAGGTAAAATCTTCAACTCTAGGACTTTTATTCCTTCATTGCTTCCATCTTGTTTCTCAACGCACGTAGTGTAGTCATACATAAAGTAGATAATACTGTGAATACATTTATACTGTACAAACACCGCATGAAAAAAGACCACATGTTATAACCTTATGTAACAAAGATTTTTCGTATTCGACCTTGACTTATCCAGGAAACCTCTCTTTTCATTTACACTTAGGCAAAAGAGAAGAAAACTTGTATGCAATGGACATATTGTTAGACATAAGTCGCAGATAAGTAGGTGCAGTCTCTTTTATCACATGATTCTAGCTTAGTCGCCTAGTCTAGTCACATACTTAGGAGTAAAATTTGATATTCACGATAGCTTAGAACACATCATACAAACACATCTTGTTTCATTCACGACGAGAACTCTCAAGTCTATAGACTTGACCAATTTCTTATTGTCCGAAAATAAGAGAATTAAGATCCTATATTAATCCTCTTGTCCTTAGAAAATATTCGTATTTCACTTAAATTTCATAAAAATGTCAAATGCAACATTTTTGGCACTATGTCACTTTCCATGCCCATGTGTGTCCCGTAGATCGTTGGTCATGCCATGATCTTGAGTAGTGCTACTAAGTAATGGTCGCCTGCTTATGCCCATCTTACCTGATCACTCAGTCTTGCCACATAAACAAGAACCGTTGTACCCAATCTACTCTAATTGGGAATAATTTTGAATACACAATGTGAAAATAAAATAATATTTGAGACTGGAAGCATGAGAGCTACTTCCTCAACTGGAAGAAACGCAACCAGTACAACTTAAGCAAGAACTGGGACAACCACAGGTGCAAAGGGATGCCTTTCCTCGAGCAACTTTATTATAATCCTTTGATCCCTCTTATATGATAATGCCTCAACCTCGTGAGCCTTTACTTCTTAACCTCAAGGTTATGAAAGAGATCCGAAGACTTCTTTTTGAAAGATCGCCTTCTTACTCTAACATTAGACGCTTATTCGCTGACTATTTGGTAGAGCAACCAATGCTAATTGGGGAAGAGTTTCTTCTTAGTCGGACCTTTGTGCCTGGTATTTCATCTTACACTGCACACTAACTTCTTATGAGCGTGTAGCGTACCTAACATGCGCCTATTGCCTCAAAAACTTCTTGCCCTTGCAATGCCACCTATCTTCTAGCGTGCTAACCTCTTTTGACAACCCTATTTGGCTATGCCACCTAGATAAAACGTCTAACCTTTATCCTCTTTGCTGGCTCAAGGCTTAAAGATGTCTGCTTGTTTATTAAATTTCTGTTTTCTCTTAAAATATCTATAACTCAAAATTCGCACATCAAATTAAAAAAACTTCCTTCTATAAACTTGTTTCTTATTCTCTCAAATACCCTACCTTAAAATTTCAAACTAAAACTCCAAGTACTTTGTTGGCTAGCCTTTAAACAGTGAAGACTCCTTTGTTTTCTCTCCAAAACTGACCTTTAGAGGTTTCTTTCAACCAAACATCACCTTCCTCAAATCTTCTTTGTTCGACAGCCCTAGATCATCCACTTTACTTATCTAGATCATGTTTGCCACTTAAATCACTCAAAACGTAGGAGTAAAATGAAAGATCTATTCACCTAAAATTGAGCTTAAATAGGCTTCTTGCATAAATTTACCTCAACACCTCCTACTTATGAATTGTTAATGCTTCATTAATTTGCCACATGTAAGGCACTAATCGACTTATCATCTTACCTCACACTTTAGAAACTTACTCTAAAACACCTAGCTTTCAACTAAACTCGTCTAAGTCCTCCTTAAGCATGCCGCATTTCCCTACTTAGCCATGCCACCTAGTCCCTTTGGTCAAGTCACAAGCTTGCTTCTTATACCTTGTCGCTTAATTATGTCTTAGCATAACATAACACCTATGACATTTGATGCCATCTAATAACAACATGAGCCATTAATGGCGCCCATAATCAACACATTGTCCCCTTGATTGGCTGCCTAGGACAACCTCCTAAGTCCTTCAATTCTCATCTCACCTCACACAACACTTAGCCAAATATCACCTCCATTTACTTTGACTGCCTTATAAGCATTGCTTTTTTCGCCTAGTGTGAGACCCATGTCTAAAATAGAAAGGTCATTTTAGAAAGAAAAAATGGTTAAGTAAAGAACTTTGAAGAAAGTTTTTTTTGATGATTTAGGCGTTAAGTTAAGGTGACGCGAGGTGAAAGAGAATGCAAGCAAGATTACATGGCCAGTTTCAGGTTCAACGTGAGTTGAAGCTATCCGTTGAGAATTGAAAAAGTCTAAAAAGTTTGCTAATCATACTTAACGGGCCATATGTAAGAGTTTAAGCTAAGCATGGTTTCAAAAGTTATTAGGAGTTGGCGAGTTTATAAGAACTTAAGGATTATTAATCCAAATTAAGACTAGTATAAATAGAAAGAGAGATTAGAAGAGAAGGAGGTTACTCTAAGATTTTGATAGGGAAAAGTATTAAGTGGTGTTTGGTTGAAGAATCATAGACGAGAAGAAGGTCTTTGGGGAGCTAGTTGTTTTGAAGGAAGAAATTTGAGTAGTGAGTAATTTTCCAAATGTTTAAAGGTTTAAAAGCTGTCTTCTAAAGTTCTTATTGATTTGTAATGATTTTATTAGGAGTGAGCATGATATACCAAAAAATCAAGTCGATCGACCAAATTGAAGTCGTTGATCAAAAAACAAGAGAGGTTGATCGGGGTTGGTTTTGGAAAGTTCCAAATTGAAAATTTTGAAAAAGTATTTTTAAGTGTCAGACCAACCTGACTCAACAGAAATTGATCGTTCAATTGACCTTTACTCATTGATGTCGATATCGGTTTGACACTTTACTAAATCGACTATGGTGGGTTCAATATTGGTTTTATAAAAAAACTAACTCTGACCCACTGATGATCACTTCTAATGTTTATATGTTAATGTTATAAAATAATGATTTCGAAAGAAAGCTTGTCTTTGATTACATTGTATGTTATGTTTGTTGTAAACCATTAGTCTTATTCTTATCAATGAGTTAAATATTATGTGCACATAAGGAGTAAAGGTAACCATGTAGAAAAAAACTGCATGATGGAGTAAAGTTGACCAATGCATAAAAGTAGTGTATTGAGCTTGGTGGCCTGAGCAACGGGAACTTGAACCAGAAAATTCTCCAAGGGATGTTGTTGATGAAAAGGACATCATAGTAGTCTATGCGTGGGAATCATTTATGTGCTTGGAAGAAAGAAATATGAAAGACTAATGTGTGTTTATGTTTTATGAAATGATGTGATGAAAGCCATGTTTATGAAAATGATTTTATATATTGTATGCCCAAAAAGGTTTTCAAAAACTATCACTCACTAAGTTTTTACTTATGGTTTTAAATTTTTCCTTCCCTGGGACACCATGCGTTAAAACCAAGTTGAGATAATAAAGGCGAGCTGTAAATCCTGAACTTTAAGGAATTTAGATCTTCTAAAAAACTTGAAGGGATTAGTTTTGAGTAAAGTAAAGATAAGGAAGTAAGCTTGAGAGGTGTTGTGGTAAGCGTGTCATGATGAGTGAAAAGAAGGAATGTTAAGTTGTTGTAGTTTAAGAGTTTGAGAGGTTAGTTTATAAAATAAGGAAAATTTTGGCTAAGTACGGAACCTAGGCATTTTGACTTTGGTTTAAGTGTTTAGAGGTTTTATTGGGCAGCCAAGAGAAGAATAAAACCTTCAAGAAGGTTGTGTGGACGAGAAAGGATACTTGTTGGTGGCAAGGAATAAGAAGATGCATTTTGACGAGTGGCCGAGAAGAGTAAGTGAAACCTCTAAGAATTGACGTTTTAATTATGGGTAGGTGAGAAGAAGTGCCTTGAGAGGTTATTTGGGTGTTTAGACTTGGCGAGGAAGCTTGCTTAGAGGTTAGCTAGCCGGCCAAGGCTTTGCGTTTGGAGGTTTTGATAAGGCCAAGAGAGGTTAGTTGGCGTTTGGTTTTGGTATTTTAGATTTATTAATGGACTTTAGGTATTTTGGTTAGGTGAGATGAGCAAGAGATGGAGTTGGTTAAGTGGATTCCACATGCCCTTTGCATGCTTAAGTTTTCGGTTGTGGGAGGTGTCAATGAAGATTTATGCAGGCTTCAGTATAAATAGTTCTCTTCAGATTGAGTTTTCTCCCCAATTATTCATGCGAATTGGATGATTTTGGTCTCAAAAGTTCATAAATTAAGTCTATTTTATAAGTTGAGGCTGTCAGTTTAATTTGAGAGAGGAAAAGCTGAGTTTAAACTGAAAGAAGAGAGAAAGGTCATTCTTAGGTAAAATTTGGGCAGTCTTTTATCCAAGGAGGCTATATGACGCAATTGGTGGAATATTTGGCTGAAATTTTAAGGTCAACATATCAAGACATTTTGAAACAACTTTGTAGAAGGAAATATTTTTATTTGAGTTATTTATTTTAAGTTATAATGCTCTAAATTATAAATAAGGTTTAGGCCGAAAAAGGAGTTTCTGTGTTGGTTAAAGGTTGGCCGAGTGACAAGGTAAGACAAGACAAGATGGATGTGCATTTCGGACTCATAGAGGTTTTTTAAGCGTTGTGAGCTTGTGTTGGACACATTGCACGCTCAAGGTGCAGGCGAGGCCAGTCCTGCACACAAAGGAGACTCAAGTGAGACGTCAACCATGTGGCCAAGTGAGGTGCGTGGCATGCCTGTGTGTGAGGTTAAGCACGCAGGCATGCCCAACGTTTGCGGAAAACCTCTTGTAAGGTTAGCGTGGGCAGTCTAACGCACGCAACCAAGACCTTGTCGCCCATCCCTGAATGCCAACATGGTGTTTAAGAAGCTGTTTTTGACATTTTGGGAAATTTTAAGTAAATTTTTTTATGATTTTAGGATAAAAGGAAATTAATTGGAGTTATTTTCCTTTATTTTAGGACAAGAAGAAATAGACAAGTGTATAGACCAAAGGTTTGAACTACTACGCTAAATAAGTGATAAATGAGTTTAAGTTGATTTCTAAATCTGATTATCTAGCAAATGTTTTAGGTATACTTTGATGTATAAATGTTTGAATTTACTGATTTACAAGCATGTTTTAGAAAGTATTAAAGTATGTTATTTAGAAATAACTTTCAAAGAAGATATTTATGTTAAGCTTATTATAATTTACAAGCTATGACTTACAAGTCTAATTGAGTTTCTGAAATAGAAAGATTTATTGTTTTAGAAAGAGGTCTGAAAAGCATGATTTTAATAAGAATGGTTTTAAAGAGAAATCTATGGTACTCTATATATCGAGTTCTCGACGGTCAATGTGCACAAAATTTCAGGGTCAAGGGTTGAGCTGACAACTTAAATCCTACCACTGAGATCAGGTAAGATAGTATGATCAGCGCTCTGCTATCTTGACCAAGATAATAGTTCAGACACAGTAGATCGAGCTAGTTACTATGGTGATCGAGTTTTTCGGATGTAGAGTATACCTATAAAATAATATTTGTATGACAGAAAGAGTTTAGTTTCAAGATGTTATAAAGATTTGACACTTTTGTTAAGTTATTATTTGATTTATAAATAAAGTTAAGTTGTATTTGTTTTATAAAACCATTACTCATTGGGCTATTTAGCTCACCATTTTCGAATGTTTTCTCACTTTTTAGATAGACTTCTTTAGCAATATCCTTAGTCAGCTATGTCAAGCATAATATTTGTAGATCATAATATCTAGGTTTTTAATACTCGATTATGGTTGTTTGACAGGCCAAAAGGAAATAGGTCGAATTTATAGATCGGAAAACTAGTCTTAAGACTGTGAGTGACCAAGACCAGTTTTGAAAATATTTTTTTTTATTTTCTCCTAATTATTAAGTATGATGAACTGATCTACACGTTTATTTACAAGCTTTGAAAATCATTTGAATTTCATGATTATTTTCAAGCATGAGTTATCAAGTTTTATTTTAAGAACTACAGCTTTTTACGAACAATCTAAGTATGCTTGAGCTTTACGAAAGATAAGGATAACATGCATGTTTTTATGTTTTCGTATGATTTTTCTGTTGTTTCTTTTAACTACATGACTGAGGTATGAGCTCGAGGTTATATGGTACGTGTGCACACATGTTAAATTCTGTTGTTGACATTGAGTGTACTTCATAACAATGATGTTGTGGTGAGTGCTGGGCAGGTCCCACTACGACAAAGATGATGAGAGTGCTGGGCGGGCCCCACTACATCGTAGGGCTTGTAAACATTTATGTACTGGGTGTGCCCTACACAACGTAAATTTGTCATGTTAGTTAAAATATTTTGATATACTTGATATGTCTTGCTAGATTTCAATGACGTATATATTGATTATTTGAGGAAGCTATTCTTACTATTATATGTCTATATTCATGACATGTATAAACAGATTTATGTGTGTAAGCTTTCACGTGCTCTTACCTATAAATTTATAGTTTTAAACTGAGTCACTCACTGACTTTATAGCTTATCCCTTCCAAAATGTTTTACCCACTTTCCAGGTAGAGATCGAGTTTCTGGTGCCTGATAGACTACCTTAGTCTGCTGAAGCTCCGATATCGATTGCCAGTATGTGGTTAGAGTTGTACATAGAGTCTCTTGTGTTATGATGTATATATCTTAGTATGATATAGATACTCTACAATTTATGTAAGCTTTAGGAGTTGTGGTTGTATAGACCTTAGTTGGTTATGTTTTGGTTAAGGTGTCATCAGGTTTACTAGTGAAATCAGTTATTTATGGGCTACACTTAATGTATATATGTGTGATTAGTTTAGGATCCGTTGTGTTATGTGCATATACAATAGTTTATATACTAGATTGGCAAGTTTATGTCGTTAATGTTTTCAGCAGGGTCGACAGTTACAGGTAGAGAAAAGCATTGTCTGTCGGCTTTACACCATCTTTCGGTCTAAGCTAGCAGGTAGTTCGAGAGGGGGTGTGACAAAATTAAGCTTAAGTTCAAGAATTTTAAGTTGAGAGTTCTGCGTTTCACTTGAGTTGTTAGGTTGCTCAAGTCGTGTCGAGGGCTGCATCGTGAAATTTGGAACGCGTGTGGGGCGAGGCATGACACCTAAGATATTCAAATGACCATTCTTGACATCTTACTTGCATACCATTTTGGCCACATAGAGGTTGTGTTGGCCTTCATTTGGCCGCATGGCACACTCTTATTCACCTGGCCAACACTAAACCAATTTTCCACACTTCTTTTTTGGTTGCATACATCAGCATACCAAGCCTTGTCAACCTTGCTTGGCCGCAAACCTAAGCATCACACACCTAAATCTAAACCATCTCACTTTGTCATAATTTCCTTTCCTAACCTTAACTAACTCTTTTATCAAACAATTTAGCAACGGTAACACTAAATTCAATAATATCGTTAAACTAAAGAAATAACAAGACTAAAAGTTTACACAATTGTAGTCATACTTTAGGGGGTGTTTGGGAGAGGGAAATGGTTGTGGGGGTTGGGTTAAAATAACCCACATTTGGGGGAAGGGTTACATAACCCTTTGTTTTACCCCCTCAAACCTTCCTTAACCCTTCTCAACTTCCTATAATTCCATTTTTTACAATTATTAATATACCCTTCTTGTGATTACACGATTGATTTTTTAATTTTTATTTCTTAGTACAATTACATTATTAAATTTTTTAAAATTAAACCATTCCTTAGTACAATTGCATTATTAAAATATTTAGGGGCATTTTTAAAAATAGCAAAATAAATTAAAATATTTACAAGCTATAACAAAATTTTGAATTATATCAATGATAATCTTCTATCATTATAGCATATCAATGACTATCAGTGATAATATTTGCTATAAATTGTAATATTTTATAAAATTTGCTATTTTTTTAAAAATGAAATATTTATTTCTTCCTTTTACTCTTGAATTATGTAATTTATTGTGATTACACAATTAAAATTTTAATTTAATTACCTTCAATCAACTCTATGTTAGAATTCATATCAATATATTTGTAAAATTAAATTTTTGACATCAATCTCAATCTCATTGTATTTTGTTAATTAACTTAAATATCTAAGGAGTGTCAATTAAATAAAAAAAAGTAAAATTTTACCAACCATAAATTGATTACAATAATTAGCAAACTATAAGGACTATTTGATTAAATTAAAAATTAGTCAGAGTTGTAATTTCAACAAACCTATTATTTAGAGGTGATTTGTCTATATTTTTCCCACTTTCATAATGTTATTTTGGTTATTAAATTAACATAACAAATCTTTTGATATAGAGATAGTAATTTCATGAATTTTTTACCCAATAATTGTTTCAGAATGACTAAAATAAATATTTTAAAAGTATATAAATAACTGTTGAAAATGAACGTCGTATTTAAAGAAATTAAGGCAAATTATTTTACGAAAACAGGAAGATCTGGTAAATTAAATGTACGAAATTCGTGTATTGGATTTAGAATATGAATGTGTGTATATATATACATAACATTTATTTGCACGTAACAATTACTTAAAAAATGTTGAAAATGAACATCGTATTTAAATAGATTAAGGCAAATTGTTTTACGTAAACTATAACGATTTGGTAAATTAAATATAAAAAATTTATGTATTAGATTTATAATATGAATTAAAAAAATAAAAAATTAAATTCCACAACACTGCCTGACTTGTCATTTGAATGAAATTCCATTGCCAGTAATTGATTTAAATCAATTGTTAAATATATGTTATTTGTGTATTATAGTTAGAATAAAATGAACGTCATATTTAAAGAAATTACTCGAAATTGTTTTACGAAAATAGGACAATTTGGTAAATTAAATATACAAAATTTGTGTTTGCGATTTAGAATACGAATAAAAAAATAAAAAATAATTTTCATAACACTTTCATAATCGTAGCTACATAACCATTTCTCCAAACACATCTCGTAACAATCTTATAACTTTGCCTCAAACACATTTTATAACACTTCATCATTATCATAATTCTTTCTCTCGTAATCCAATTTATTCCCTAAACGGCCGGTTAAACCGTCAAACATTTATTTATAAAGATTGATTCCTCAAACTAATACCATTAGAAATGAATCATCAAACTTACACAACCATAGACATTAAAACAATCATTTAGGGGGCATTTTGGCCCGCATGTTTGAAATCAAATGCGTGAGAATTAAATGACCGTAGACTTATCTGATGGAGTTCTAATGCTTGGAAATTACAGATGCCTGTGTTTGGGGTGCCAGAATTGAGTGTAGAAATTGATAATCTGGATTTCTAATACTTGTGTTTGAGGGTGCTGGTTTTGAATTCCCAGGCTTAGCTAATCCAATTTTTTTTTCTTTTTGTCAATTGTACAACCTAAATTTATCATGTACAAAATATTTAATTGATTTTTTTTAATATTTTGTACATATAATTCAATTTCTTAACTTATTTATTTCCATAACAATAATGTAAAAACAAAAAGAAGTTTAACATTCAATAACAATAATTTCAATTACAGTTGCATTAACATGCATAGTCTAATTAGGAAAATTACAAACTATTCACAAAATATAACAAGTTATGTAATCAGATGGAGTTTACAAAAGTTTCAGTTAAGCAATACATTAAAAAGCGTCTAATAGCTAGGTTTCAAAATCATCATAACAAAAGGATTGTGCAAAAGCGAAAGTGAAATAGAATTTAGTGATAGTTCTGATTGCTTTTCTATGATACACATGTAATGTAATATTTAAACTTAAATAATTAGTTAAGATGATCAAAGAAAAAAAAATGAAAAATATATATTTAAATCTTGAATTTTGTACACTAGATTTAACTCTTAAATTTTAAAATTATGTATAATAATGTGTTTTAAAATTTAATTATATCTCAAATATATTTAAAATTTTAAACTTTTGCCATTTATTTTCTTCAAGTTTTACTAGGAAAGGGGATTTATATTTTTCATATACAAAAATGATAAAACAAATATGAAAAAAAAATTTTAACGTGTTCATTTATTTTCTCTTTGAACCAAAATGTACCATTTTTTATTTTTTATTTGAATAATAAAAAGATTAATTTTATTTTACAGACATAAAAAATAAAGAAATTCTATATTTATTTGCTAAAACAATAATAAATTACACTAACTATTTTGAATAAGAAAATCTTATTTAATACATAAAATTATAAATAAATATTTAATCATTTTTAGTTAAACTAACTCAAATTATCAAATTATTTTAACCTTGAATTTATTTGTCATAAAAAAAAGTATAGCAATAATTTAAAAATACTAATAAAAGTATTAATTTAAAATTGGGAAAGAAAAAAATCCCTCTATATACCGTTTAAGTCTATAATTTTACACTATAGCCTAATCATGGAATTAACATTAAGGGTGTGTTTGGGCCCCAAACTATCACTGTGGGCTTGGGTTATAATAACCCAACCCACGTTTGGGGCCCGTGTA
>JBBPDI010000020.1:5372862-5385210 GCA_037974545.1 Cucumis variabilis | reverse complement strand
CCATGGAATGTCCATCGTCTATAAGTTGGGGACATACCATATTTATACAAATGGCTTTCTACGATGTCTAATCTATTTTAATTGATGTTCACACAATTTGAAAAAGGACATCTTATTCTTCCTTTTTTTGTCTAAATGATTAGTTGCAATTTCGATAAAGTTAGCAACACCATCAGAATATTCACTACAAGCTCGATCTCTTAAATTTATCCAACTTCGATCCACAATAAAGTACAACACTTAAAGTACCCAAGTTAGAAATCCAAGTGTTAGAATCAAAGTCTTATGTAAATTGCAAAATATCACACAAATAATGATATCACACAAATAATGGATGAAACGCCAAATAACAATTGCCTACAATTGCCACAAAATATCACCTACAATTCAATTCTTAGAAAGAGAAGGGGAGACCTATTGACGTTCTTAAATGCTTTTCTTTTTAAGTCTCAAAAGAAGAACATGTATAGAAATGAGAACCTATTGTGATATTTCAAAAAGAGAGAAAAAAGTGAGAACTATTGTGATATTTGAGTAAAGAAAAATGGAAAATTAATATTGTCTTAATTCATTCCACACTTTTAGTAAATTTTTGTATTTGTCTGTTTTAGTTTATGATGAACTTTTTTAAAATAGTAAGATCTCTAGTATCATGACATTTGACATTGAATTTTCCTTAATACAAATTATGATAATTATTTGATGAAGTTCTACATTTAAAAAAAGAGTTGACCTTTAGCTAACTAAAAATGACTAATTCAGTTTTGAAAGTTAACCTCTAGTTAAAGTCTCAAAGGATCACAAGAGTGAGAATTAGATTTTTTGTATGATGTTTTCCCCCCAACTATTTAGATTATATTTAAATTGGATTTGATCTTGTAGCAATTCATATTTATCTTCGTTTTTTAGTGGATTGATTGGAATTTTTTAGTTTCCCTTTCCATCACACGTTTCATAATCACCACTATGATTTTCCTACTACTCTAAATACTTCCCATATATTCCCACTAGAACTTGCAATATGTTTCAGAAAATGTTTGAGCAATGTGTTCAAATATCAACTACCCATTTGTTGATCAATTGGGTTACATAGTACTTCTTTTGCTAAAGTAGAAAAAGAAACTTTATTTCTATTCAAAAGGTAAGTACTGCCAGGCTCTAGAGACACAAATGTTTTACATCTATCAATAAGACGAGTATAGCAGCAATGACTACTATCAAATTAAGATAAATGTCATGTAGATGCAAGTTAAAAAAATGGAGATTTCTTAAAAGCTCTCTTGTTTTCGTAGAGGGGAAAAGAAAATGAAAAAAAAAACTTGTAAATTTATGGCTTTTGTTTCCTCCCAATTCTTTCCTTTGATGGCATTAAAGTCTATATGTTTGCAATACAGAATAAAAGTAAAACTGGTTGTGAAAGAGAAGAACAAGAAAATACTCACCAGGTAATGAAGACACGGACAAAAACAAAATTTGGAGAGGATTAGGGCATCATCGATCAGAAGATGGAGAGGTTTGCCGTTGATAGAGAGGTACGATAGAAGTCGTCGTCAATGGAGGTTTGTCATCGATAGAGGGTCATAGTCATGGGTCACTAACCTTTAACGAAGGTGGATATGGAGAGGTTCAACGAACGTTCCCGTCGTGGGTTGCTGACCGTAAGGTGGATAGGGAAAGGTTCTCATTGTGGGTCATCGCACGTTGTTAGAGGTAGAGATGGTCTGAAGCAAAAACGGGATGGGATTTCGTGGAGTAAAAGAGATGTTGTGGAGATGAAGGGTTTAGGATTAAAAAATATATAACTAATAAATTATTTAATAAAAAAGTTGGAGGGAACTTAAAAGGTGTAGAGAAATTTTAGAAAAGTTTTAGCAACATTTATTTTTGTTTTTAAAACTATTTAAGTTTTGGTGACATTGTTAATTACTAATTCTTTTAGTGGCGCAACTTAAAAATTTGTCGCTGATAGTAATCTTTTATGACATATAATTTTTGCATCGCTATAGACGAACTTTTAGTGACAAAAATGATTTACACCATTAAAACTTCATCACTAAACAATGAATTTCTTGTAGTGGTTTTAGGGTACATGAATTCTTAAGTTTAAATAATTGAACGCTTGCTGCTTCTTGAATGCTAATTTACATTTATGCTTTCGAGCATGACCGTTCTTTAACACTTTTGAATGTGTGATCAAAATTTGAATGATTTTATGATTTGAAATCTTGCTTGAAGAAAGTATGTTTTATAAATGAGATCATACATATGCACTAGACTATCATTTGAAAGCATGGAAGTATTCAAATAACGGTAGAGAATTGTTGATGAAGATTCTTAATGTGTTTTGCTTAATTGTCTAATTTTAAGAGGTTGGTTACTAGTGATTAAGTGAAAGAAAGGGTTGGTCTTTGAGAAGGACAATTCGGATAAAAGACTTTTAGATCATCTAGGTGTGTTGTGCTAGTTAAGTAAAAAATCATGCATTTGTGTTTAATAACACATGTGATGAAATCTATATAAGTCTTTTAGTTGATAATTTCCATATTCAATGATATTTATCTGCTTTCTTAGATTAGTTTGTCTTAAGTATCATACAAAATCTATCCCCTAAGTAAAATTGGAAGAGTCTTCCATAAATCTTCCATAACCTACTTAAAACACAAATATAATTCAAACCAATTTCACCAATAATATAACACTCAATCAATCTCAAGATAATTTAATAAACCAAGATAATTTAATTTAAATTTTACCTTCATTCTTGAGGTGTTACAAATGATGAATCCTCAAATGCAACTCCGAGGGTGGTGAACTTGCTTGCTAATCCGTTGACTTTTCCTATGAACTCATTGATCGTCTTGATTTCCTTCATCTGAAGAACATTAAACTCACTCTTCAAGGTTTGAACTCGCGCCATCTTCGCCCACTCGCTGCCCAAGTATCTCGTCTTGAGACTATCCTATATTTTGCAGTCTTCTTCTTTGTAATTTGTAGAAACACGTCTTCCGGGATGCATTGGAGAATGTACGCACGCCCCTTCTTGTCCTTCTTCACATCCACTTTGCCTCCTCTTGGGCTCTATCGCATCCCAAACTCCTTGGTCGTTGAGGATTGCTTCTGCCTTTATCGACCGAATCATATAGTTGTATGAAGTTAACATTGGATAGGAAATTGGCATTCCGTCATTATCCTTTGTTTCCTACGAGATGCTTGTCATCTTCGTTGGACGGTAGAATCTGCGATGAGAAGACAACCCGCTCTGATACCATATGTTGATTTTAAAATAAGGGATCTGTAAAAATCTCACGCACTCTGTTATTTGAAGACAACAGACAAAACAAAATAAATAATCTGGAAAATATACTGCCAAAAGGAAGAGAAAATAATGGAACTTGTTGTTTTATTCAATTAATGGACTAATATTTATAGTCTAAAAAAAGCAAAAAATAGCAACCCATTAACTTAGTGCATGCTGAAATTTTGGAGAGAATTAAAAAAAATAGCCAAAACAATGAATATATAAAAACGTGTGAACTACTTCTTCCACCTATTTAGGAAGATCATGATCGGACTAATAGCTCACATAGATAATCTTGATCCTTATTACGAGTTTGAAGTTTTCAGGTAAAACGCCCCAAAAGTAGCTCTATATTATGTTAATGTTTTTATTATTTCATTTTTTATTATTAAAAAAAAACCTATTAGCCTCTTATATCAGTGAGTATTTTCAATTTAGTCCTCGATACATTTCCTCTCTCCTCCATGGATATATTTTCTCTCTCACGTATGTTCTTCTCCTTATGCAAATTCTCTCTCTCCCATGCATATATCTTCTCTCCCCATGCTTCAACCCCATTTCTTCTTCCTCCATTTGATTGTGTGAGTTGTAGAAGGAGATGGGCGACGTGGGCAACCAGACAATGGGGCAAGCATTGTCGTTGTCGAAACCAAAGAGGTTCAATCTTCCGTCAATCATCAAATACAATTATCATATTGAAAAGTAAAGGCTTCATGAAGATGTCACTATAAATTATTGCTCTTATAATATTATTACTAGTTAAAAAATCACATGAAATGCAAGTGGAATCTTGTAATTATAATTATTTTTTAAACAATAATTTTTGGTATATAATAAATAAAAATTATACATGTTATATTTATCAAGCCACGTGAAAGAATGCACTAGTTTGCCGTATTAATTAGTACTTTCACTCAACTTAATCCTCTTTTATTTGTATTTAATTTTCTCTAAATATTGGATCTAATAAATTATTTTTTTTTAAAATGTAAATGCAAGTCTTTACACGTGGATATTACATATAGGTTGGAAGATTCAATGCACCAATTTGAAGTGTGTACTCAGCCCAATCCTGAACAGATGCATTCAAGTGGCATCTACAGGCCTATCTCAAAGAATCAAGAACCATCGACATCAATTGCACTTACGTGACTTAAGATTTTATTTTTTAAATATATAAATTTATTTTGTAAACTACAAATTAGAAAATTCACCTCCACTGTTTTTAAATGGACACCTAAGTTCAAAACGTCAAAACCACTTAACAAAGGACAATGTGAGAGAATTTGTAAAAAATGTAAGGGTGAAGGAGGCACACGTGTAAATATTTTTCCTACCGTTGAGCAAGAAATTTTGGCCAGTTAAATTCAGCCGCATCATCACAGCAAAATTATAACGATTATAATTTGATTGGATTTTGGGTAGTTAAGTTTTCTCATATCTAACCCAATGCAAGCCTATGATGAAAATTCAAGCCAAATAAGGGGGTCTGAACTCAACAAACAAATGAGCCCAAGCTCAAGCCCAACAAATAAATGGGCTCAAGCCCAAGCCCAATAGGCAAATGGGCCCAAGCCCACCTAAAGCCCATGAAATTTCTCTATAAATAAAGACATTTGCCATTCATTTGGGGATCTGGGGATTGAAGGAAGAATTGAAGCTCTGAAGTACTGAAGCTCTAAAGAATTGAAGATTCAAACTTCAACAAAGCTCTTAAGACGTGCATGTTCGTATCAACCTAGAGATCAACATCTTCTGAAAGATTGAAGACTTAGAAGATTAAAATTTCTTTGGATTCCAGAAGATCGAAGTTCAGATCGACTTGCCACTATAACATCCTAAAGATCGAAGATCAAAAAATTTTAAGTTTTTAACTTGTACTCGAGAGAAAGCATCAAATGAGTAAATATTAGAGATTGTACTCACAATATTCATCAATATATCAAAGTTCAATTCCACGAAATACATTTCTTCGAAATCTCGTGTGAACACCTACATTTCTCTTTTAAGCTTTATTTGGGATTGTTGTAGCTTTTAAAATAATTAAAGGTGATTTTTGTAAAATTTATCTTAATACAAATGTTGTTAGTATTTGGTAAATTTTGGGTTGGGTATATGTGTTTGGTAAATAAAAATTGAATTAACTTACTTGAGATATAATAACTAAAGTGGAAATAATACTGTTTTTCTTATATAATTTATAATTATTATTTAAAATAGATATATAAAAATAGGAGAATTGTCAAAAATAAAAAATTGATAAAATATTTACATATAGCAAAATTTTCAGATTCTATCAATAATAGATATTGATTGCCACTGACATGCTCCTATTAGTGACATTGATAGACAATGATAAAAGTCAATTAGTGATTATCGTTGATAGAATCCAAAATTTTATTGTTTGTAAATATTTTAATTTATTTTGATATTTTTAAGAATGCCCATTTTATTAATTATACATCTGCTTTTAGAAAAATCTAAAAGCTAACAATAAATAATAAATTGACCGATTTTAAAAAGGGTGTGGATGAGCATGAGATTAAGAAGTGATTTTATTAAAGAGAAATTTTCATAAATATAACAAACAGGTAAAATATTTATGGTCCATGTAATAAAATGAAAAAGTCCATGAAACTAACCATTTTTTAAATAAAAATTTCATGTTTGCCTTTCATTATCATAGTCTTTCTTCTTTTCTCTACTGCGATTTTTTTCTTTTTCTCCTCTACGATTCTTTTTCTTTCTATCGTCCTTCTCTTCTTCCCCAATTATTTTTCTTTCCATCTTCCTCTTCTCTTCTTCTGCATTTTTTTAAAAATATTTATGTTTGTCCTTCCTTTCCATATTCTTTTTTCTGGAAATTTGCTTTTCCTTTCCATCGTCTTTTTCTCTTCTTCTGCAATCTTCTTTATATATTTTTTTTCAAACTATTATGTTGTTGTTTAAGATCGTGTGCAAAATATAAAAGATCGTGAAAAAAAATCGTTAAGATATTGAATTGCCAAATGTAAACCATCGCGTATCAAAAATAACCAAATCTAAATGATCGTGTACCAAATCTAAACAATCGTGTGTCAAATCTAAATGATCGTGTAGCAAAGAATCTTTTTAAAAAATTGTTGAGATTTGGGTACCCAAATTTGAACGATCAGATCTAAACGATTCTAATATAAACAATCGTGTAGCAAAGAATCTTGAAAAAAAATCATTGAGATTTGGGTACCCAAATTTAAACGATCAAATCTAGACGATCGCATATAAATAATCTTGAAAGATCATTTAGATATACACAAATCTAAATGATCGCGTAAGAAAGAATAGTCAAATCTAAACGATCGTTTTTCAAATATATTACGAGTGCATTTTTTATATTGTCTATTGTGGGCATGTGGGCCTTTCCATTTTCGAAATTGTTCTAATATTTTGGCGTTATATTTTTTAAAAGACCACTTTATTAAATTTAATTTAATTTTATCAAAAAACGGTTAAAATTTTGTTATAATCACTCTCCTCCTCCTAAAATCAAGTGTCAACTAGAAGAGTAAAAATTTTAAAATTGTCATTTTGAAAAATAGCAAAACCGCTTTTTTTTTCAAAAATGAAGAAATGAAATAAAAACAATAAATAAGAATTTGAAAAAACCCAAAATACCCCTATACATAAAGTGTAAGCTATTTTCTTAGATCTAAAATAGAAGAAATACACTTTAATAAAGTTATAACCTTTATCTTCATTTTTCAGACCTGTTGCAATTATCTTCATGCTTCATCTTTCATTTTTGTCTTTCGTTTCTCATCTTCCATTTTGAAAATCTTCCTTCATTTCCACTTTTCATTTTTCTTTTTTGATTTCATCTTTTTCAAGCAGGCAAACCCCAATCTCCACCCTCCATTTGAAGTTTTAGTTTCATCTTCCTTCGTCTCCACTTTCCACTTTTTTTTTTGATCTCATCTTCTTCGGGCGGGCAAATCCCAATCTCCCCCTCTTCCATTTAAAGTTTAAATTTCATCTTCAACTTCATCATGCATTTTCAAGAAGAATAATATAAATATTTGAAGCACGCAAACACTATCTTCATTTTTCATCTTCCATCTTTGATTTTCAAGTCTACAACTGATAAACGCTTGGGTGGAAGAACAAAAACCTTCACTCAAAACAAAAAGATACAAAAATTATCTACATTGTCTTTTAGGGGAATTTTAGCTGATTTTTTTTATAAAAATTAATATTATTTATTTAATAAAATGTATATGAAATTTAGAAAATTTTATCTAAAAACACAATATCTTAACCTATTTTATGTGGAAAAAATAAATTTTAAAATAAATTAAGATCTAAAATGAAAACTAATTTTAATTTCTAAATTATTAAGGGTTTAAAGATTCAACTTATTTTAAAATAAAAAAGGTTGAGATTTAATTTCCAAATAATGATAATAAAAAGGTTGAGATCTTAGTAGGAAAACTAATTTTAATTTTCAAAATCAAAATTCAAATTTTAAAAATAAATTAAGATCCAATACGTTATTTTGAAATAAAAAAGGATGACGAAAAGGTTAGTATATTTTGAAATAAAGAAGGTTGAGATTTAGCCAATAAAAATTATTATTTTAAAATAAAAAATGAATAAAACTGTTAAAATCTTAACACAATAGTAAAATTAAAAAAAATGAATAAAGTTGTTGATATCTTTTAAATTCCGAGATATTGGGAAGAGATTATGATAAGGTTCTCTACATTATTAACACGTCGAAATTAATTACATACTCATAATTGCATATCACAAATTAATTATACTTGAAAGACTTTTGATAAACTCATAACTGTATATCGCAAATTAATTGCACAAACAAGACTTTTGATAAGAATGCAATATATTGAAATAATTACATTAATTACACTTTTAAACCAATATAGATATAAATTTTAATTTAATTAATGTTATTAAGTGAAATGAACATGTTTTGGTTTAAAAGTTATTCTAAACACAACTAATGTAATTGTTTTCTAATTTTATTTCATTTCCACCATCGTATGAAATAATGGTATTGAACTAAATGTGTATATATATATATATAATATGTTATATTTTTAGAATAAGTTAATTAGAATTTAATAAGAAACATTGGAGAACAAACAAATAAGCAAGTTCTCACTTAAACAAAAAAAGCGTAAGAAAATTTCAATTCAAAATAATAATTTGGTTATTTTTGTGATTCAACCAATGAATGTTATTTTGATATTAAAACGTTATTTTGAATAAAATCAATTGTTAAAATTCTCCCAAAATAATAATTAGGTTATTTTGAATAAAATCAATGGTTGAAATTCTTCCAAAATGATAATTAGGTTATTTTGAAATTGCATTTTAAAATCAATAATTGAGATTCTCCAATTCGAAAATTAATAATTTTGTTATTTTGAAATTCAATCATGGTTATGAGATTCTTCCAATTTTCAAATAATAATTTGGTTATCTTGATATTCAAGTCATTAATGTTATTTCGAAAACAATTGGGCCTTGGGGCCCATTTAACATTCTAAGTGCCCAGTCATGGGCTCGGCCCTAAACATTGGACTACAACTCACCCACGTAGGTCAGTAGGTGTTACCTTCACGAAAAGGAAACCCACATTTTTATAATGAATAATAACATAAAAATAAACTACACCAATCTTTTATCCACTAATTATTAGCATAGGGCTCCCCATGAATAAAATACAAACTCATGATTAACAAATAATATAATCTCTAGTCTCTCTCTCATAAGCATCTATTGAAAGACTATGAACAAAAGAAACAACTCCAAAAGAACAACATATTCATTCTCACCCTAATTGAAATACTCAGAAGGAGAAAGATAAAGATGTTGAAGATTTTTTTTTTGTCTTGAATGATAAAACTTAAAAGGTTGTGTCTTTACTTAAAGCTGTCACGTAATTGGCTGCTGAAATCCCAATGAAAGCCATTGGATGCATATATCTATGGACCTATGGTATGTGCATGTGTGCAAAATGATGGTCAAATCAAACATGTCGTTTTCATATTCAATACCTTTATAAAGTTAAACACACACACACAAACATGGAAGTAAGATAACAAAAGAAGGTTGAAAATTTGAGGGTATTAAATCACCATATCAGTCCAAAAACTTAAAGTTAATGGATAATGGTAGTTTTAACCTAATACATAATATTTTCTATCACTTGCATATTTGAAATAATAAAAAAGAGTTCGAACATATGATTTTTTGGATCATTTATTTTGTTAACATTTTAAATTATCGATTCAATTCAAAAAAAATTAAATTAATTAATGAAGACAAATTTAATAGAGAAAAGGGAAGGGTGAAAGAAAATGAAAATAACGAGGAGGAGGAGGATTATTAAGGAGGGGAATTAATAATAATGTTAATTATGAGTTATGAGTTAGAAATAATGATGGAAGAGAAAAAAGGGACAAAAGCTGATTCAGCCATCCCCAGTCCCCACCCACCACCGCCGCTGCCTTTTTTATGAATCTTTTTTTTTCTTAAAGAAAATTTTATTTTTTTAAAAAAATAGAAATATAAATAGAAAAAGTGAAATTAAAAGATTTAAAATAAAAATAAATATTTTAGTTATTGATATTAAAATGAAATAAGTTAATTTAAAATTGATGGTGAGGTCAGAGGCTATTGCCGACCCCATCCCCCACTCCCCACCAAATTCTCTTTATCAAATATGTCACTTTTTTTGTTTTTTTTTTCATTTAAATATTATGACGATATTTTGTTCCACTCTCTATTACACCATTAATTAATTTTAAAAAATTTAATTTTAATCTAAGGGTTGAGAAAGAAAAAAGTATTTCCATAAAGATTTTTTTAAAAAAATAATTTAAACACGTTTGATAAAATTTTCTCTTTCAAGATAACTTATTATGAAAACTAAGATTAGAAATTAAAGCAAAGTGAATCACAATTTGTATATGATTAGAATTTATTAATACAATAAAAAGAAGGGGTGCAATATAATGGAGCATAGAGTTAGAGAAGAGGTGGCATTATATTGATTCTGAAAGAAAGTAGAATATAAAATGATTGTTGATTTGGAATGAGAAGGAGGAGGCAAAAGTTGGGTATAATTGAAGCATTGATAACTATTTTGAACACGGTCTGTGGGTCCCTTTTGTTCGTCTTTCCAGACGTCCAATTATTGTGTTTCCATGGCTCCTCCTCTCAAATTCATCACCACTCATAATGATTATGAAATTTATGTACATTCCCTTCCCATGCATCCCATCCCAAACACTTCTTATCACTCTCTATATCCACCCTTTCTTGTATGATCTCCACTAGGGTATATCTCGTTTTAATTTTCAAACTAAGTCGGTTTGGAAAAATTAGGATCCAACGACATCCGCTCAAAATAACTTTTCAAAAAACAATCTTTATAAAAATAAGTTAGTTTAGAATAAACATTTTAAATGTTTGATGGAAGACCACTCCCTAACGTGTATAATTCTTAAAATGGCTAAAATACCTTCAAAAATTATCTACCTCACTTACGTTATGTGTTGCTGTGACTACCACTATCCTCAAACAGCCATCCTTGACCTATATCACAAGTGGTTACCTCAGCTTCTTTTTCTTGATAATTGTATGTGATATGCAACTACCACCCTAAACCCTTTCCAATGCCTACCTCGCTCCCTTGGATTGGGCTTTAGGTTGTGTGTGGTTTCATCCTCCTCATTTAGGTTTTTCCATTTGAATGCACGTCTTCAAGCCATCAACAAGGTATGATTCATTTATGTGGCACACCTACTTAGCCTAGTTGGCTATTGTCAACCTCAGTTGCTTTGAGTTGACAACTGTTCCCTATAGATGACACCAAATGTTGGCCCTCAAATCTTGCATGTTTGTCACATCGTCACGAACCCCTTGTGAGGCTTCACCTTCGACTTGCTTTTTTCCAGCCTAGTTTGGTTCTCGCTTTCTAAGCTACCTATATGAAATATCCTTACACGAGTGTGTTGTTGAGCCCCACATTTTGATACTTGTGTTAGCATAAGAAGAACTCGACTAATCACACTAAAAAGTAAAATCATGGGTCTCATTTGGAGATTGCTTGTTTTTTTCATTTTGACTAAGGTTGATGAATAAGGGTGTTTATAATTATAACCTTCCTTTGATAGTTTTATAGCATTCAAGGCTACAAGAGACTAGACAAAAACATCTCATTGACTTTCTTTTTATATCTATTTGTTAGTTCGACTGGTCAACCCATTTTCTGAGACTCTAACTTTTTCTTCTCGAAACATACGTTCTCTTATGTCGCTTCCTAGTTTTCCTTAGGCTTGGGTCACTCTTGCGAATTTCGAGTTTTGCCTAAACTAGCCCTCAAAATTCTTCGTCACCCTCAATCCTTCACCTATATAACAATTTTATGGTAATAGAATATTTCTTTCAAAATTAAATTTTGGTTAATGTAAGTAAACCTTTTAATTCATTCAAAATGTCATAGAATGTTGATGTCTTTATTCATGTCTTTTTGGTTTTTTGAGATTCATGGAATAAATAAATTGTGCAAATTTTGATTTATGAGGTTGAAGCTTAACTTTACAATAATACTTATTAGGATAAAATGCATTTTTGGTCTCTTAGATTTAAGATTGATGTCTATTTGGTGTCTGATGTTTCAAAAGATACAATGTAGATAAAAATGGCATCATCGTTAATAAGATGAAAACAACCAAACGTTTAATTAAAGAATTTAAATAGATTGAATCCAACAATAACCTAGTTCATATTTAATTTAATCCAAAATTAAAATTTGGACCATCATTATTTGTGTTTTTTCTGGTGAGTCTTCTAAATGAACTTTATTGATTGGATTTGGAATGGAATTGATGATGCAAAATTTTTATTTTTCTCCCCTTCAATAAATTATACCAATTTTGGATCTCAGTTCTAAAAGTTTCCTCAACTACTAATAAAAAAATTTATAAGTGATTTCTGGTTCAAAAGTGCATATTTGATGTGTTAGCAGAAAAGTGGTAAGTGCT
>JBBPDI010000020.1:5358712-5372762 GCA_037974545.1 Cucumis variabilis | reverse complement strand
CGGTCTTGATTTCGAGAGGAGATCGTGAAGAGCACGTGAAAAGAATATTAGAAAAGCATCAAAGGTGAGTTTTTCTACTAACCCTATTTTGTTACATTTAGGAAATGTAATGCATGTTAATCACTAGAATGTTTAGTTATAATTAGAGTAAAATCTGATCTAAATTCCGCTGCGCATGTCTACCATTTCCATCAACCTAAACCCACAATGATAAACTGGGACCCAAACAACCCTTTGTGTTTTGGGGAGGGAAAAGATTATGAGGGAAAGTGTTATATAACCGTGTCCTTGTTTGGAGGAAGGTTCCCTTCCTCAATCCCATCAATCCTTCCTTATTTCTTATTCCTTACTCAATCATTTCCTATTTATAATTAATTCATTTAAGTTTAAATACTATTTAATATATTTTTTTTCTCATTTATAATTTCTATATTTATGAGTTTTGTTAAGTTTAATCTTTTTATTTAAAAAACATAGTTTGTTTTTAAGTTATGAATTTGGTACAATTACATTAATTTAAAATTTTAATTTCTTATTTTACTCTTGAATTTAATTTATTGTGATTACACTGCTTGACCCGTATTTTCTTTTTGCTCTTGCATTACGAAAATTAGGACAGTTTGGTAAATTAAACATATGAAATTTGTGTATTGGAGAGAATATGAATTTTTAAAAAAAAATTAATAATTTACTCGCACTTAACGATTACATAAAAAAAAGTTGAAGAGTAGAAATCACATTTAAAGAAATTACTGCAAATTGTTTTACGAAAACTAGGACGATTTAGTAAATTAAATATATGGAATTTGTGTATTGGAGTTAGATATGAATTTTTTAAAATAATAATAATTTTTGCTCCTGTATTGTGTTCCATGAATCGATTTCAGTTTATAACTCCCTTCCTATAAACAATTTTGTTCTTCGTATATTGTTTCATTTGAATGAAATTATGGTGTCAATCATTGGTTTAAATCAATTGTTAAATATACCCAATTTGTGTATTGCATTTAGAATATCAATTAAAAAGATGTATAATTTATTTGTATGTAACGACTCAACGTTAAAAAATGTTGAAAATGGAAGTCATCTTTGAAGAAATTACTAAAAATTGTTTTATGAAAATTAAGATGATTTGGTAAATTAAATATCTATATAATTTATGTATTGGAGTTAGAATACGAATTTTTAAAAAATAATAATTTATTGGCACAAAACTCTAGCATAAAAAATGTTGAAAAATGGACATCGTATTTAAGAAAACTAATCGAATTTGTTTTACAAAAAAGAGAAATTTTCAAAAATAGAAAATTTTACAAAATATTTACATCCTATCACTAATAGTCATTGATATGCTATAGTGATAGAAAACTATCATTGATAAAAGACTATCATTGATAGAATCCAAAATTTTGCTATAACTTATAAATATTTTAATTTATTTTGTTATTTTTAAAAATATCGCTATAAAAAATATAACAATTTGATAAATTAAATATACGAATATTTGTGTATTGGATTTAGAATACTAATTTTAAGAAAATAATAATAATAAATAATTTTCATAATTCTTTCCCCTTAATCCTTCCCTCAAACAAATATTATCATAACATTACCTATTATAATTATTCCCTCAGACACATAGGGGAATTTTTAAAAATAGCAAATTTTACAAAATATTTATAACCTATAGCAAATTCTATAATTGATAACATTGATATGCTATAGTGATAGATGACTATCATTGGTTGAATCTAAAAATTTGTTATAGCTTATAAATATTTTAATTTATTTTCTATTTTTAAAAATGCCCTCAAACACATATTATCATAACACTATCATTTTATAATCCTTTCTCCAAACACACATATTATCATAACACTAGTATTATCATAATCCTTTTCTCCCATAACTTTTTTCCTCCCCCAAATGCACCCTGAATAATTATAATATTTATAATAAATAGCTCTTTTCCTATAAACTAAAATGGTCAACTTATTATAATATTTTTAATGAAATTTCTAAGGTTCCATTTTTCTTTTTCCATCGTATTTTGATAATATACATAGTTATATACAACAAATTTAAATCCCACAATTAAAGGAAATTATAAAACTATTAGATATTCCTTTAGTTAAGGAAATATTTCATATTATCCTCCCACAAGTTAGAGCATGCAAATTGAAAATGTCCAACTTGTTTAGTAGAAGCTCAAACTTCTTCTTAGCCAAAACCTTGGTAAAGATATCTTGTCAGTTGAGTTGTTGTTGGTACCTAAGATGGTGAAATAAGGTTGTTTTAGATTGCATCTCGAACAAAATGACAATCAACTTCAACGTGTTTAGTGTGTTCATGAAACACTGGATTGTGCATCATATGTAAAGCAGACTTGCTATCATAGAAAAAAAAAAAAAAAAAAGAAAGAAACACTTGTGAATGAGGAATACCCAAACTCAGAAAAAGACTTTTTAAAGATTTTAATTCACATGGAATGAAAAGCCATAGAATGATATTCGGCCTCGTTAGAAGAACAAGCGACCATATGTTATGTTGTTTCTTAGTCTTCCTTGAAATTGGGGAATTGGCTAGAAACACAAACCAAGTAGTGAGGAATCATCTGGTAAGCAAACATGCTGCCCAATCCAAATCATACTAACCAATCAGAGTCAACTCACTATTGGAAAGTAGTAGAATTCCTTGGCCTAGAGATTTCTTCAAATAACGAATGACTTGTAAAGCAGCATTTCAGTGATCTTGCCTTGGTTATTGCATAAATTGAGATAAAACATGTACCAAGTAAGCTAAGTCAGGACACATAATTGCTAAATAAATTAAACGACCAACCAGTCGACGATAGGGCTGAGGATTCGAGAGATAAGATCCTGTGGCACGTGCCAACTAATGATTCTGGTCTATGGGAAAAGAAACTGGTTTAGAACCCAATAATCCAATTTATAATATGATATCGAGGGTATATTTTTCTGACACACAGAGATCCTTCATATGGAAGCTTGTTATTGAGAAGAGTCATTATCATAGATTATTAAATCATCAACAAACACTAAAACATTTAGTTGTATGGACCCTTTGGTGTATGTGAATAGTGAATAACCAGAATAGGATTGAAGAAAATCATACCCCTTCAAGAATGACGCAAGCTTTGCAAACAACAAGGAGTTTGGCATAAACCACATAGTGATTTATGAAGACAATAAGCCAAAGTGGAATCATTAGAAGTAAATCCAGGGGGAGTTTCATATATACTTCTTCATCTAAGTCACCATAAAGAAAAGCATTTTGAACATTCATTTGATGCAACTTCCAATTCTTCGATGCTGCTATAGCTAGAAAATTAGTTCGTGTGGTCACTATTTTCACAACTGGAGCAAACCTTTCATTATAATCAATCCCTTCAACTTGATGATTTCCAAAAATAACTAATCTAGCCCTAGATCTCCCAAGGCTTCTATCATCAAAGTTGAACTTATTATTGTATAATCATTTACTTCCAAGAGCTTTCTTACTATAAGGTAATTTTTCCATAGTCCAAGTGTCATTATCTTCCAAAGCATGAATTTATGTTTACATTGCAGCACGCCATCTAACATCCTTTGTAACCTCTTTGAAATATTGTGGTTCAACACCTGTAGATATAGCTACAAGAAAAGCTTAGTGTTTTACTGTAAATTTTTAACAACTAACATAATGTGCTATAGGGAAAGACGTAGAGAGCCTGCTAATGTGGTAAGGGTGAAGTGAGAGATGGATTTTCTTGATAATCGTATGTTGTAAAGCCCTCATTTTGGAAATAGAAAGGTTACGAGAGGAAGAAGGCTATGAATATAAAGTATAAGTCTAGGCATTTTGGGAACAAAGTCTTCGTTCTAAATAGGCGAAGCTAGGAAGTTGTAGTTATGCATTTTAGCTTGCTGACGCAAAGAAGAGTTTGTATTTTGAGTTAGGTGAGGAAGGGCCAAGCGAGAAAGGAAGTTAAGAAAATTCAAGAGGATTTACTAATTTGCACTAGTCAGCTTCTTACATATTAGGTTAAGGTTAAGCATGATCAGAGAAGATACTAAACCTACATGTGTAAGGTACTAAGTAGGAGCTAGCAAGCTAAGATGTGTTTAAAGATGACTAATCCAGTTTCGGATTAGTATAAATAGGCCTTGTAGGGTTAAAAAAAAGTGACAGGGAAATCCGAAGTGCTAAAGCTCTGGCAAAAGAACATCAAGCGAGAAGAGAAGATCTTGAAGTTGGGAGATAGGAAAGGGTTAGGAGAAAATGTGTTTGTGAGTGATCCTTCTAAAGAGAAAAAAATAGAGATTTCCAAAAGCTTTTCCTTCGAAATCATGTTATGTTATGCACTATCTAATGCATGTATAATCTTTTTATGCTTTATAAGAAAAGTATGAGTATTTGAAAGAATGATTTGAAGTTGAAATGTTTCCAAGCTTAAGTATTTCATTTTATGATGCTGATATGAAATTTAAATGCTTGTATTGTATGGGAGTAAACTATTAGTTTTATTCCTATCATGAACTAGATATTATGTGCACATAAGAGTCAAGGAAACCATACGTTGAAAGGATCAAATGGCAATAAGAAGATGGCCGAACGCGTTAAGATGTCCACATCAGAGTTGACTACCTAAGCAACAAGAATTGAACCTGTAAATTTCCAAGGGATGTTGATGAGGATACGAGTCATCACAGTAGTCTGATGAGGCGTTGTGAAAGTGATCTTGTAAAGTGAATTTATACATGTACTTGTGTTCCCCAAAGATTTTTTCCAAAAATGTCATTAACCAAGCGTTAGGGTTATGTAGTATCTCCTTTCCCAGGTAAGCGAAGCGAGGAGGTCGCATTGTGAAGGAGAGCAATTGCATTATGCTAAGCGTTAAGATCGAGCTAGACAAGGCATTGGATTTTAAGTTTAGCAACTTTAAGTTTTAAAGTATATTCCTTGTATTTGTACTAAGTTTGTTAAGGAATGAATAAAATTGACAAGTTCCCTCAAGTTTTTAAGTGTTGAGTTCTTATTTGTACGATAAAATTTAAGTTCAAGTAGAAACTAAGTTTAAGGTCAAGCATTTTGACGTTTCACTTAAAGGCATTGGGGCTGGCCCAAGTTTTGTTTGCACTTTGGAACACGAGGGAGGGACGCGTTCCGAGTGGAGACGTGACATATGCATCCCATAATCTTGCAATTTCACTGAGGGAATCTTTGTTCTTAATCGATGACCCAATTTAGCATTAGTATCAACAGTAACCTTATCAACCAATCGTGGTTCATTAACATTAGTATCAATAGTAACCTCACTAACCACTATATGGAAGAAGATTCCACATGAGATGAGTTTGATGCAGGTAATTGAGGCTCGAACAAGTCAGTTATTGTCACACTCCCTCTCGGATCACCTACTAATGATCCGAGAGATAGCTTGAGGTCAACTTATACCATCTCTTACCCCAACGATACCTACTAACCCTACTCCATTTAACCTTTTAAAATACAACATAAGCATAAACCTCATTCTAATATTAAGGAAATTCAAGTCCAGGCCAACTCATTACAATATTAAATTATGTATAATGTTACTTATAAAGGTTTGACTATCTAGATTCCTATACAATTCTCTACACAACCTCTACCCACCTCAATCTTACTTATCTATACTAACTTGTAATTTCTTCTAAGAGACTAGTTGGCATGACAACAATAAGCTCAACTCAAGACAACACGATCCTTACTTGGAAAGTGAAAAGACATTTTGAAAGAATGAGCTTAAAATGTCCAGTGAGTGATGAGTGATATTTTCAACCATAATTTCCAAATAATTATGCTCAATGCTTTTAGCTTCAAACATAGAAATCATTAAAACATAGTATTTGAAACTTTTCATGAGATTCCTCAAACATCCATAACATTTTTCATATTATACCAATTTATACTATACATTCGTCACATAGGTCATATATTACTATACCTTTTTCTTATAGGCAACAAAGTCTTCACAGATGTGATTGCATTAAGCCCCTCTATAAAGCCTTCACATCAATAATCGGATCGGGAACCATATGTGCACATTCAGAGGTAATTGTATGGTACTGACATAATTCTATGAAAACATTTAAATAAGTTCCTACTTTACCTTGGAAACCATAAACATTTAAGAAAGCTTTTAAGTGCAATCAAACTTGTAAATTTCCTTAGAAAGCATTCAGAGTAAAGTATTCACAATCTAATGCTCGTATGGTTCAAATCATGGTATTAAATAATACTTTAAAATCAATTTTACTCACTCACGTGATGATTCCTTCTTTAGCTCAGAAAATTTCACCAAAATTTCATTTCCCTAAAAATAGAGTATTTATATTCTAATTAATCTCTAATAATAATAAAATATCAAAACTTCAAGCAAAATTGGCAAAAAAAAAACACCCAAAAATGCCCCCAAAGACCTAAAATGGTTGACTGGTACGCATGCATGGGTGTCAGGTCTGGTGCACGAACACATGGCCACCCGCTAACCTTACAGCCCCATGCCATTGGCGCTTGGTGCCTCGCGCATGGCACCTTCCAAGGCATGACCACACTCTTCAAAGTACAGCCCCACTGCAATGCTCAACCACTCAGTGCAATACCTAGAAGTTGGATTTCTCGGCCAAAACCATAACTTGACTTTGGAGCTTAGTAACTGAAATCTAGAGCTCAAATGATAAAAATTTCTTCAACAAAGTTGCTTAGAAATGTCTTAAGTATCTTACCTCCAAATTTCAAATCAAAAATCTCAGAGATATGTCTTATAGCCTAAAAAATATGAATACTGCTCAAAACTGCTCGAGAAATGACCTTAGGTGCTTCATCTCCAATGTTTTGACCTTTCTCGTCAATTCTTTTCGGTCCATCAGCCTCACCCTCCCAACTGGACTCAATTTAAGAGGTTTTGCAAGTGGAAATAAGGAAATGGCATGAGTGGATTTGATGCTCTTCTTCTCCAAAGTTTTTTATTTATAGAAAAGGTTGCATGATTTAAGGTTGACACCTAACTCACCACCTCGTGCTTGCATGGCATGATCTTGCCACCCTTTCCTAGCCTACCCTAGGCATGTTCTAGATGCCTTGCATGTCCCCCCACCTCCTTCTTAATAGCAACAAAACTACCTTGCTGCCAAGCACATTTCTTTAACAAATTTTCCTTCCTTGCCTTCCTTTTCAACTAACATTTCCATGATGCTCCAAACATGAAGTCCTATAATGACATACATCTAATGACATTTGGAAAATATTACTCAGATTTCCTTTTTAACCGAGCCTTGAAATAAAATTTCCTTTTAATCCATGTCACCATACTTGTCTCAAATGATTTTTTATGGGCTCTTTAATCCGCCTATAAATACTGAAAATCTCGATACAAATTCTTTTTCCAATTTTTCCTACTAATTCCACTAGAGTAAATCCTTAAGTTTTTTGGAAATTTTGAAAATTAATGAATACTCAAAATTCCTAAAGACTTGGAAATCGAGGTTTACAGTTATCGAGGTTTACAGTTATGATAGGTGAGAAATCAACTAAGACATCACCACTCATTATTTCATCATTCCCCATAGTATCAAGAGGTATTTGAGAAGAATTTTATTGTCCATAACATGATTTTTTTTCTTCAACGTTAAAAAAAGGAAATTTTTCATGCAATTAAACTTGGTTCTATTATCACTATGAATAAGTTTCACCTTTTGAGAAAATTGTCAACCGATCATAGCGAAAAAGGACATACATCCAAAATACTTCTTTTTATCAATCAAGATATAAACCCACATGGCTCGATAATAATCATCCACCAAAGTCATGGAATAATGAGCACTACAGAAAGATGGTTCATCATACGAATTCCATAAATCACAGTAAATTAACTCAAATATCCGAATGGATTTAATATGACAAAAAAACTATTGCGAGAATGTTTAGCTCAATAACAAACTTCACAACTTTTATTCAAACGACCTCTAGAATTATGAAGAAAAGGAAGCAACTTCACTACATCCTTAGAAGGATGTTCTAATCGATGTCACACATCTCTCAGACCACCTTCTCAGACAATGTAACTGAAATTAACCTAACCTTGAACAAAAACATGTAACATGCATACATTTACAACGAAAACTTGCACAAACATTATATGATATAGTAGTGTAGCCCAACCTACAAACAACAAGGTTTAACAAGTCTTACATACAAACTACTTAAAAATGCCAACTCTTACACCCACAACCTACTTAAGTGCATTTAAGTACTCATATACAGACCATCTGCACAAATGGTAATAAAACATATTGAAAAGACAACTCAAACTCTAGTAAATAGGTGAAAGTAGTCAGGCGTCATGTCCACGATCTCTACCTAGAAAGTAAGAAAATATTTTTGGAAAATGTGAGCTAAAGCACAGTGAATGACTAGCTTTTAAAACAAAACATGCTTTATAATCGATGAATAATAAACTTATCAATATTGACAAATACATTTTATGCAAAGCAAACACATAATTCTCAACTTAAACAACATTCTCAAACCTTTCTCTTTCTCTTGCTATACCTTGAATCTCTATATAACTACAAGACAAAAATCTAGGCATTAATAGTGCCCTATCTCATTATGGCTATTTTGAGATGGAAAACCTAGACGTTCGTAAAGGCTTTCATCTCTATCTAGTTTCAGTGATGGGAACTCTACGCATCTACTAAATATTGTCACACCCCCTCTCGATCCATTTGTGCTCAACTCGAGAGACAACGTGAAATCAATAGACATCGTCCTCCTCTACTTAAACTTTAACCTTGGAACTAATAGTTTTCTAGAGAACTAAAGATAGATAACAAACATGCATTTTACAATTGAACTAGTACATACTTTGTACATAAACATAATGTAGCCCATCCTACTCTTGAAAAGATTACTTCAACCTAATACATATATTGAAAACCAGAGTTTGACAACAAAAGTACAACCAAACCAGAATACTAATACTCACCACCCACATCTTAAATAACATGTACATAAATCAAAATATTTAAGTTCATACTCTTGAGTACAATCCACCACACGTACTACAATAGGTAAGAATCCTCTAATAGACTGACGACAACGTATCAAGCACCAGAAGCTCGATCTCTACGTAGAGAATAGGAAAACATTTTAGAAGGGTGAGCTATAAAGCCAGTGAGTGACTGATTAATAAAATAATATTTTTAGAATTTAACAAGTGATAAACTTTTCGAACTTGTAAATAAATATGTGAGGTAAAGCGTAAGCATGATTTTTAACTCAAACTACTTTGTCGAGCACTCAACCAACTAGTTTACAAATTCTTTAGCAAGGCATTTCATGTTCGTAAAACTATGTAACTAACATGACATCTCTACGTTGTGTAGGACACACCCGGTACAACCAACATTTCAAACTAATATTAGCTATACGTGTAGAAAGGCCCACTCAACACTCTCATCGTCTTTGTCGTAGTGGGACCTGCCTAGCACTCCGGACAACATTATTGTCATGGAGTACACTCAACATCAACAACGAAATGTTTCTTATGTGCACATGGTATCACTTGCCTCATGCTCAATATCTTAGTCATGTAGTTAATGAAAATCTCAGACATCACATGAAAACATTTAAACATGCCTCCTTATTTCTTTCTTGCTTAAATCTCAAGCATACTCAACTTGTTCATGAAAACTAAAAATTTAATTGAATGTTAGCTACAAATCATGCTTTGCTTAAATTAATATTTGTTTTAAATACATTTAAGTGATTCAACATTCACATGCTAGTTTGAAACTATTAATAAAAATCATGTTTCGTTCATACTTTTAAATTCAAATATTGCAAGTATGTAAACTGGCCAAAAAACAAGTTTAGAAAACTATTTTGAAACTTATTTCATTGTCACTCAATGTCTTAGCTAAATCCTTGTTTTATATAATTGATCTACTCTTTCTTGACCTGCCAAAACAAACCATAACCGAATGCTAAAACCCTAAGTTTCATATTCATTCTATGACGTACATACTATGCCATACAAAAAAATGTCATACATATTCCAACTTTAAGAACATATTCAAACTTTCACCTTTAAGCCTTAAATTCCAAATTCATAGATCTAACTCCGGCAACTCATAATTTACTCATTGCTTTACCAATTTAAGTAAATTTTAAACTCTTTATTTTCAAGTCCTCTACAACTTACTAGAAGACATGAAGACCTAATTCTCAATAGATTTGCTCAGGTTTCCTCCAAAACAGAAGCTACTCCAAATCATGATTTCAGAAACCCTTCAGCTTCCTTCTAAACTTTCACCTACCAAACATTTTTAGCTCAAATATTCTTCATAGAAAGTATAGACAATTGAATAAGCTTTCTAACCTGACTAAGCAAAGCTCCTAATTCCACTTATACATTTTTAGCTACTAAAAAAAAACAGAATTCTTCCAGATTCGCGCACAGAACCTATAGTCTGACTTCTCCTTCAATTTTCACCAATTGCTCATCCGAATCAACTCAAACATGCTTCATAGACTTTGTTAGAAATTAGATTACCTTTCAAACCTGATAAACCTCAGCTTCTAACTCTTTTGTTATAGCTTGAAATCGACAAAAAGTCAAGGATGTGTTGAACGAAGAAAAAATTTGGTATGGATGAAGCTTGTCTTCTTCAACCTACTTTTCCAGAACTTATTCTTCTTTTTTCTTAGCCTCCTTCCCTTTGAAAACCCTCTAAAAATTTGGTGAAGAAATGGTGTAGAATGGAATAAGAGAAGCTTGGCGGTGTGGGTTCCATTTTTACAAGCGATGCACCAAATGACCACAATTCCACCTCACTTTCTCTTTTGTTTTATCCTTTCCTTTTTTCTAAGCACTTAAAAAAATTAATAAACTTCTTTCTTTTGTTTTCATTTTCATTTTAAACAAAACCAAAATTATTAAATACCATCCTCAATCAAAAACTTCACCATTTTCTACGGCATTAAAAAAAGGAAAGTCTCGGATTTATAAATACCCTCATTGTAGGACCTCTATATATAGAAAATTCTCCCATAGGATTACCATAAATATCTAGTTAACTCACACATAGACTAAAACATGCTTTCAAATAATAAGCTTTCAAATTCAATCTCAAACTAGAATTAGCATGTTTAAATAACTCTTGCATAAGCAAATCTTTACACCTTTATAAATAATATTTTTCTAAAACTATTCTCAAGTTTCAATACTTTAGAAACTTAGCATAATCATGTTTGCTTATAAATCTCATCCGTAAACTCATCAATAAAAAATGTTTATCAACCTCTTTATAAACTAAAGCTTTGGACTTTCTAAATCAAGTATATTCAAATATTCAAACTCAAAGCATGCTTAAAACATTTGCTAGTAAATAACGTTTAGAAATCAAATTTAAACTCATTTTTGTCATTTATAGGTGATAGCTAAAACCTCGGCTTATAAATTTTTCTAAGCTCCTCTTTACCTAAGATTAGAGAACTTAAATCCATTTAAATCCTCTAAGTTCAAAAGTTACCCAAAATTAACTCAAAAATTCCAAAAACATGAAAAATTACTAAAAATTAGCCTTTGGGCATGGTTGGCTGCTAGGCATTGGCGACAGGTAGCACGTGCATGCGCATAGGCCCCTCAGGTGCTCGCCCACGTGCTTACGTGCCATGCAACGTGTCCATGGTTGTGTGACTCATATGGTGTCTGTCACATGGTCTAGGCGCGCACCTCATGCCGCTTGGCATAGTTGACTATGCCATGTGTGAGTTAAAAGCCTCAAACTAACCACATTTCTCATTACACCCACAAAACACCTTGAGCCTTGATGCTTGACCAACCTTTAAACCTTGCCCAAAAAACATGTTTGATTCTAGAAATTTTAATCAATTTCTCGTGCTCATAACTTTTAATCCAACCATTAAAATGGAAAAGTTCCTTCTACAAAGTTACTTAAGCATGTCTTAACTAGCTTACCTCCAAATTTCAACTTCAAATTTAGAGTAATGAACTCTATAGTTTTTGAAAAATCCACACTGCTCAAAATTCCTTTGAAAGTGACATTCTTCCCTTTCTTCAAATTGATGCGCACTCTCCTCGTGCCCTCTTTATTCAACAACCCTATCTCACAAATAAGACTTCTTCGCGGTTCTTTTGAGACTTGTTTGAGAGAAAATGTAAGAGTAGTTTGAGAGCACTGATCATTTGAAAATGATCTATTTATAGAAGTCTTTGCATGACGCTTGCCGAATTTTGAGTCATTGCATACTAAGGACATATATTTTCCACTCCACCAATTTCCTTTGAATGCCTAAGGCACCCTTTGATCACATAGCACCCCTTGCAACTTGCAAAGCCTTTCAATAAGGTAACCTTAGGCCTTTGCTATTCATGTCACCTAGCTAACCTCCTAAGGCATACCTTGCTCTTGGTTGCATGGTTCATCTGCCTGGCTTGTCTTGGCTTTCCATGAAGTATAGCTTTGGCACATAGAGGTTATCATCTAGCGTGGCCCTCAAACAACATGCATGATCACAACACTTGTTTGCATGGCCTTGCTTTGACACCTAGGATATGCCTTTGGAGGTTTTTTTTTTACATAGTTGGCCGCCTACACCAGGTATAACGCCTAATGTCACAATCGAAACTCCTCAATCTTGGGACAAGCGATTGTGCGGCACTTGTTCGCTCTAAATAACAAGTCAGCGGATCAAAATCCAAAATTGCCAAACAAACTCGACGTACGTTTCAACCTCCCCTTGCGTTCTTAGAGAAAATGTTTTAGAAAACGTGAGAGAAGAAATAATTCATTGAAAACGTATTTAAAACAAGCATTGGAGACTGTCAATTGCAATAAGAAAGCATAGATTGCAAAGAGTGCGACAAGGCTTGGGCGGGGACTCAACAGGTATGACTCCCTTATAGTACATTTTGAACATTTTCATATATGGCAGGCTTGCATATGAAAATGCCGAAACGCCACTTCCAAGCACATTGACTCGCAATTGAAAGCAACTACCTAAACTATGTACAAAACATAAAGACAAAATAAATTGGGAGTATTCGGAGCATATGGTCATAGGTAAACACACCCTGGACAAGTATGCCCGTTACATTATCCCCCACTCAAACGGTTGACGTCCCCGTCGACTGATACAGCTTGAACTCTTCGATCTTCTGCATCCAGGCTTCCAGGTCTTCAACATGTTCCCAACTGGTTTCCTCCACAGGGAAGGTTCTTCCACCTTATCAAGTACTCGTGGACCCTTTCTGTGGGTCTTCGTCCCTTTCTCACTCGCTCAGCTAGAATTTCCTCTACTTTTTTTGTTTCCTTTTGACTGAGGTCGATGGCTGGTCGGACTACGACATTACGCTGCACGTCGTCTGGAACCAGATGGTAGGGTCTCAAATTACTCACATGAATTACTGGGTGAATTTTCATTTGTGGGCAATGTCACCCTGTAGGACGTCTTTCCCACCTTCTTCAGCACCTCTACTGGTCCCTCATACTTCCTTACGAGACGTTGATCTTTGCATCCCTAGAACCGAATCTGTCCCGATCACAACTTAATGAAGACCTGATCTCTGACTCAAAATTCTAAAGGACGACGTTTCTTATCCGATCACTTCTTCATTCTCTTCAAGGCCTTTCCAGATAGGCCCGAGAAGTATCAGTTGTCTGTTTCCACTCTCTCATGAAGTTGTGAGCTTGGGGGTTCTTTCCTGCATAAGGGTGATCAACAAGGTACGACAGTACTGGTTGTCTACCGGAGACAACTTCAAAGGGGCTTTTCCCAGTTGACGAGCTCGTCTAGACGTTGAAACAGAATTGGGCTACATCTAGCAACTGAGCCCAATTCTTTTGCCTTGCAGTAACAAAATGCTGTAGATACTCTTCAAGTATGCAATTGAACCGATCGGTCTAGCCATCTGTCTGGGGATGATAACTCGAGGACACATTCAGACTTGTCCCCAGGAAAGTGAATAACTCTGTCCAGAAAG